>JARCZZ010037404.1:0-25346 GCA_030323915.1 Brotogeris chrysoptera | reverse complement strand
TTTCCTGCAGCCCCTTTAGGCACTGGAGCTGCTCTAAGGTCTCCCCTTCAGGAGCCTTCTCTTCTCCAGGCTGAACCTGCTGCTCACACTGCAGGACATGGTTGGTTTCTAGGCTGTTGACTCTTTGGGAGCTTCTCAGCCAACACCTTTGCTGTTTTGGGAGTGCCGGGGGGTGGTGGTTCTGGCTGGGGTGATGCTCTGGGCCGTGACAGCGATGCTCAGGATACCCTGCAAGTTCTGAGCTTTGGGGGAAAGAGATGCTGCCAATCCCATGGCTGCTTAGGGAGCTGAGGTGCAGAGGGTCCCCATGGTGTGGGGCTTTGTTGGTGGGGAGGTCGCTGCCAGACTGCAGCAAGGTGGGAAGCAGATCTGGGAGCATTCCAGGAACCACACTGCACTCTCTATCCCTCCCAGCTCCAGCCCAGACCTGTTAATGATGTAAGGAGATCAATGGGCACTGGGGCTGTCCACAGGTTAATGGCCTGCAATTACAGAGGAGTAATTAAAGCATTAGGATCTCTATTGATCCACGGAACTCCAGCGATCCAGGCTCCTCCAGCAAATGGGTGCAGGCAGGAGGATGCCTGTGATGGAGTAGAGCAGGCTGCTGGTCCCATCTCCCTTCCACTTGCTCAGCTTGCTCCATTCGCTGCTTCCTGCTGCTGTTTTGGGCTGAGACTGAGAGAAATTGGCCTTAACCATTCCCACAGACCTCACCTGGAATAGCAGACACCTTTGTTGGGCAGGAAGAGCAGGGTTGGAGCCTGACCCCTGGCTAAAGCACTAATGGAGGGAGACCCAAGAGAGGTGATGAGCACAGTAGAGGGAGGGGGCAATGCCCTCTGCCCCCTCTCCTCTGTCTTGGTGCTGTCAGCAGCTCTCTGAGGGTCTCTGCGGGTGACAAGGGCATCGTTGGCCTCCTGGTGCAGGCATGGATTGAGACCACAGTGATGGCAGCAGGGGAAGGAAGCAGCTCTGAAAGGACTCCCTCAGATGGCTCTGAGTGCAGTAATGGGCAAGAGGCTGGAGCTGCCTCTCGGAGGAGGAGGAAGGGTAATTGGAAGAGTGTCTGCATTGATCCAGTGCTGCTGCCCCACCAGGCGGGCAGAGGTCAGGGGAGATATGGGTGTCATTACTGTGCCATAAAAAAGAGGAGTGCTAATGCATGTGTCTCCCCCCATATCGATTGCAAGGATGAGGATGGGTCCATTGTTACCTGCTGCTGGATGATAAAAATACTATGTCCTATGGGAATGCTGGAAGGAGCTGCCTCTGCAGATGCCTGTGCTTCGTGAGGCTGAGACCTTGCGCTGTGGGTGCTGGGAAGTGGTGCCTTTGTACTGGAGGGGCCCCTGGGCTCCAGGTAGTTTGAATACCCCTATCAGGGTCTGGACAATCCCTTCTTCATCCTTCCTTAGGGCAGGGGCAGAGGGCAGCTGATGCCTCCGGTGCTTTGGGCTCCTACAAGGGACAAAAGGTGCTTTTTTTCCTCTCTGCTGTTGAAGGAAGTGATGGGGAGGGGGTGGATGGAGCCCCCGCTGCAGCGCAGGAGGAGGCAGCACTAATGCTCTCATCCTATTAGCGAGGGCTGCAGCAATTACATCTTCATTAGCCAGATAGACTCTGCTGGTTCCCCCTTCCTTCAGCCCATTCTCGGCAAGGCTTTGCACCAGGGAGCCTTCGCTAAGAGCACTTCAGAGCCTCAGGGGCAGGAGAGGGCTGGGGGGTGCAGGATTGGCCCCAGGGAGGCATCACTCACTGCTGCTGGGATGTGTGGGTCAGGAGGGGGGAGCTGGGTTAGACCCTTCCACTCCCGTGTGTTAGCTGGGCCGTGGGGCCTCAGTTTCCCTCCCTGGAAAGGATTCTGTTGCCTGCCCCGAGCCCTTGTTGGCCTCCGAGGCGGTCAGTGAGGGCTTTGCGAGGAGGCCACGGCACCGGGAGCGGGCAGCGCTGCTCTGCGTGGTGGCTCTGCCGCTGCTGCAGCCGCTTTCCCTTGCGCGAGCTGACAGAGGTGACCGGGAGGCCGAGCCTGGGTTCTGAACCACGGTTTATTTTATGTTTAGTGTTCTCTATACAAAAAAAAAATCCATTCTGTTCTTTTTTACAGTGATTCAAAAAATGCCATCTGAGTATTTTGGCCTTCGTTCATCTCATGCAGTCGGTTTAGAAGTCCTTGGATTAAACACCTTTTTTTCCATAGTCCATAAATCATCTTGCTGTAAACTGTTAATTACAGCCCCAGCTGTACATTTCCCATTGGAACAAGTGGGTTAACGCAGAGGTGGGGGGGTGGTTTTTTTTTTTGCTTTCAGAAAAGAAAAGGCAAATAAATACAAAGAATAGTTGAGAACAACCGGGCGGTTTCACAGAGAGGATGGATGGATGGATGGCGAGATATTTACAAACTAAAGAGAAATGAAACAGCCCAATACTTGCCTTTGGGTGTGAACGGGAGGAACAAACACTGAGAACTCTGGACTGCAAAGGAAGGACTTTGCTTTGGGTTTGATGGGGGGTTTAGACTGGGTTTGACGACCAAAGCCTGATGCCCACTCGTGAAGGACATGGAGTGACAGGCGCTGCTGGGCGCGGGGAGCTACTGATGCGTTGGGCTTTGTTAGGACCAGAGAAGCTTCGTTATTCTCATTAATTGAATGGGTCTTAGTGCAAGAACTTGAACGTGGTCTCCTCTTTATGTTCCACAAGCTTTGCTTATTGCTGAACTGGCACGGAGTGCTGCTGGCACACGTCAAGCCTGGTACAGCCCTGCTGGGACCTGCGCACTGGAGAGGTGCTGGGACTCGCCAGGACAGCCGGTGGCATGGATGGAGCAGTGCTGCATGCCAAGGTAAGGCACCGCAAGGGGCTCCAGTGATGGCTGGTGCTGTGCACCCATCCTGCTCTCCCAGCGCGACATACAGGTGACTGTAACACATGGACTCGGGATCTGCCATTGTGAGAAGGAAGCGCTGGCAGAGGGGTGCTGTTGGGACATCACGACCGGGTGAACCATCACTTTAGGGAGAATAGGAGCAGCCTCAAGGTCACAGAAGCACAGGAAGTGTCCTCGTGTCCCACACTTGTGCTCCTGTGGTTCATAGGACGTGCAGGACTCCAAGCAGCCAAAGGTGCTGTGCTGGGGAGGTGCAGGCTGCGTCCCTGTGCTCGGATGCAGTCGCAGAGTCTGGATCTTGTCTCTGGATGAGTTTTTGGCTCAGAGCAGTTAGAGAAAGGCTCAAATTTGCAAGCTGGGAGCTGGACCCAGCCTCTGTTTTCCCCAGGTTGATTTCGAGCCTGTCTCTTCTTTGTTAACTGTTGGTGCCCAATTTAAACCCCTTCTGGAGATGTATATTCTGGAAAAGGTGAAGGTGTGTCCTGCACCAGGGCGGCTGTGCGGATCCCAGAGAGGGATGCTCAGCCCTGGGATGGATACTGAGCCCTTAGGACGCGTCCAGCCCTTGGAGCTGGTACAGATCCCTCCTGAGCATCTCTGCTCCTGTGGAGGTTACGCAATAGGCACAGTGGAGGTGACCAGCCTGTACCTGATGGAGAGGGGCAGCTGGGAATGGAGAAGGAAAGGAGCTCTTACAGGGTGATGCCAGGGATAGGCAGACACAGTCCCTGGCATGGAGCACACCCAGACAGAGGTGGTCCTCATGCAGGGTCTCCGCCCCTCTCCTAGTGCTCAATGGATGCTCCCTCAGAAGCGTGGCTGTGATGCCCCTGTGGGGTGAATGCATTTTGGGGGTGGTGTGGGATCACCCTGCAGTGGTTTTGGTGGTTGAAGCAAGCCAAGGGCTCTGCTCCCCGTGATGCAGTGACTGCACGTGCAAACATCGACTGCATCTTTAATAAAGGGAGTGAAAACCGTGACGCTGGGGACAAGTTTTGAACTTGGAATTCCTGTTTGGCTCCGGATCTCGGGGGGAAGTTCCAAAGAAATGTTGAACCTTTTACTGCACCTTCTGATTTTTGAGTCATTTTTGCACCAGGCTAATGTATGAGGCTACACATAACTTACACTGAGGCCTTTGTTCCCCAGGTCCTCTGCAGGCATCTCCTTCCTTTTCTGGTTACTTAACATGGTGATAGGACTCTATCGCTGGTTTATGAGGCTTTGGGGGGCAAGGGCAGGACTGGCTGGGCTGAGGTCAGCTCCTCCCCTCCCGAGACATGCACTGCAAAGGGTGAAACACTTCGTTTCCAATAGAGGTTTGCTTAGGGAATACGGTGGTTAATGACAGGACAGAAACACAGGCTTTAATATAAATGGCACGTAATACAGATACATGACACAGACTGTCCTGCTTCCAGGAATGCCTGACCAATTCCTTGAGGTTTGGAGGTGTTGCGTGGTAGCCAAGGGTCTTGTGGTCCCCGTTAGCGGTTGGTCCACAAAGCAGCGAGGCTCTGATGTGCCGGGTGTGATGAAGGTGCTCAGCTCCAGCAGCAGAGGCTTTTCCACAGCAGAGGTTGTCGTTTCCCTCCTCATTTCCACTGGTGCTTGGGAAAGGTTTTACACCAACTCAAGCTTGAAGCACAGCCATAGGCTTGGGAAGAGGTTATCCCCATGACCAGGGGCTGTGCTATGTTTGGCCTGGTGTGTTTGCTTAAAACTGGAATGCAACTGCTGCGTGTCCTGGGAATGGGCTGGGAGATGCCTCCTTAAACCAGACCAGCGGTGAGTGGCAGCGTTAGGAATTGGCTTGTCTCATGAATGGGTTTACACTGATGGTAGCAGTGAGACGCATGGCTCCTGCTCTGTAAGGTGACATGGATGGAGGACCCTGCAGATGGGTTCCTGTGCGGTGCCCTGGGGTAGCAGGAGTCCCCCTGGATCTAGGACAGGGTCTGCCTGTTAACACCAGCCTAACCCCTCTATGCTCCTATGGTGTAGCTCCTTTGCTGTTGGGTTTGCATCCAGCCCTCTCCTGTTTGCTCTATGTGCTCCAGCAGTGGTGCTGACTGGGTCCCGGCTCTTCCCCGAAGGGCAGGATAGTTGTGCCATTAGCAGCTTAAAGAACGTGGCAAAGTCCCATCTCAACAATCCCTGTTAGTAGTATTCTTGTTAGCAGTATGTCTTCAGAGCAAACCAGCTTGAAAGCTAAAAGAATTGCATTAATCCTATTGCGTGTAATCCATTCTGCCAAACAAAAACACCCTCCTTGGAAAAAGAATGAAAGCAAAATCCATCCAAGCATCGCTCCATGCAGGAATCTGCTCTCTCTCAGCGAAGGTACCTTTGGTTTTCAAAAGTGCAGGAAGTGGGAGAACACACATGGCATTGGCCACTCAGCACGGTCTGTCCCGAACTGCCTTCTGCAATGATCCGTGCGCTCTCCGCTGGGAGCTGCCCAGGCATTCATCCTGCTCCTGCCGCTCTGGCGGCTCGGAGCCCATCGCGTTAGGGGCGCGTAAGCGGGTGAGGGAAGAGGATCAGTTCGTTAAACTTCACGGGAAGTCCGAAGCTGTGTAAGGCATGAGGAGGAGCGCTCCTACCCGAGCTGCACGTTACCGGGTTAACGTACATGGCGTGTTCTCTTGATATGTGAGTAAGACAGCGGAGGGGAGGCTGCTCCGGTGCTCGCTCCTGGAAGGGTCTCGGTCAGGGTGATTGATGGAGGGGGGGGGAAAGGCCACTGTCAGAGATGAGGAGGGGGATTTAGTGGAAAACACTGTAGAGCTGGCTCATCCCTGGTGCCTGGGGAAGACGTGGACCTTGGGTCCTGCCTCTCTCCCTGGCTCCCAAAGGATGCACATCCCTGAACTGTGCAAGCTGCTGATGGGGAGCTCGGGGGATCCTCCACCCAATCCCTTGGGTGCTTCTCATCCTGACCTCTGATTCAATCTGGTTTTCAGTAAGTGGTTTCTGGTCCCCTCATCCTATGCTAGTACTGGTCCTGCTTCCACTCCCTCTTTGCTACATAAGATACATGGAGTTGCCTTTAAAAGAAAGCAGGCATGGTCTGGGGGAAGTTCCCCCCCCAAATTCTTACAAAGCAAAGACTAAACCCAAATGGTTTGCCTACAATTACCCAGGCAAGCAATGCTGTTCTCCAGGGCTTGGAGGGTGAGCGGCACCTGAACGTCCTTCCACAGATCCCACAAGCTCTTCCACAGCCTCTTGTCTCTGAGGATGCTCTGGAGCCCCACGGGGGCGTGAGTGTCCTCCCCATGGGCTTTGCAGTGGGGATGGATGGCAGAGCCTCAGCACCAATGTGAGTTACAGTGCCAAGGGAAGTGGTGGGAACCTGCCCTTCCCTGCATAGGTGCTGCTGGATCTGTTGGGAAGGAGGTGGTGGTGCTGACAGCTTGGGAGAGGCTGTGGGCAAGGTGCTGCCGTGAGGATGAGCATCTCGGTCACACAGTGCCGTGGTGTCGCTACCCAAAGATCCACTGCTTTCCTCCTGTCGTGCATTTCTGCTGCTCTGCCCAGGCCCTGCTCAGCCCTTTCCCCTCCCCAAACTCACCTTTTGGTTTCCTCCCCCCCTCCCCTCTTATCTGAAACCTTCCTGTAAAGATTAAAAAGAAGAATTGTTAACTCCCTCCCAAAAAGAACCAAAGGGGCCTGGGCCGGGCGGTGATGGGCAGCTGAGCCCACCTCATGTCCCTCACCAGGCTGGCTTGGGGTACTGGGACCAGCCCTGAAGCTGGGGTGCAGCTCGAGCATCCCGCTCCTCCAGCCCCTGTGGCTCAGCCCAGCTTCCAGCTACAGCTACAACCCATCCGTGCCCCGGGAGTCCTTGCTGTTTGCGTGTTTGCTAAGGAGAAGATGGCATTGCAGCCCCTGGGCTGCCTTTTGCTTGGGGTTTAAACTTGATTTTCTATTTTTTTTTTTGTGGTTTTTTATCATTGTTGGTTGCTTCATTCACACGTTGCTGTTGGAGGTGGCGGCGGCTGTTGTTTAACCCCCATCCACTACAAACACCTCCAGCTCTTTGTGGGTTCAGTGCATTGCGCTATGCCAACGAGTAAATAGCATTGACTGGGGAGGTGGCTTCCGAGCTCTCGTTGCCTTCGGTCTCCTCTTTGTCCTTCTTCACTGTGTACTGGCCGATAAAGGAGCCGTCCTCATTAAATTGCCCTTCTCCCCCCTCTCCATAGTCCACCAAGCTATCGTCACTCTCCTGCTGCTTTATCGTGCCGTCCAAGGAGGTCTGGCTGTTGGGCAGGGGCTTGTTGTCTTCATCGCTGGGTAGCAGAAGACAGACAGACACCGTTAAGGGTTGAGAACAGGGCTAAAAACCTTCAGCCAAGGTCTGGATATTCAAAAGATAGATCCAGTGAGCACATACACTGAGCAGAGCCCCCAAACGTGGGGTGCTCTGGCTGCAGACAGTGAGTCATGGTGTGTCTGACCCATGTATGAAGGCTGGGGGGCATCCTCCACACAGGAGAAGTGCTGTGGTGGGTGTTTCTGCAAGCCCAGCCTTTGTGGTCTTAGTTTATAGAAAGCACTTGTGGGGTTTTATCCTCTATTACATACAATGCTTAGATCAGTCCAACTGGATGTATGTTCTAAATATCCTTTCCTTGTCATTGCTTATGTTCTTTCTTTGTCTTAGCATTTTAGCTGCCCTTGGTGGAACCTGGTTTAGTGAGGTTTGCTTCTAGATTTCCTTGCATAACCCCTCCACTTGGCTGTTTAGATAGCTACATGCAATGGGGAGTGCTCTCAAAGCACTGGGAGGGGGCACGTATGGGATGCCAAGTTCTGTGCAGCTTCCAAAACTCATGGGAATTTACCTTTCCAAGCTTATTTCTGAGCATCTAAGCTTGTTTGCTCAATTCTTTCTCCTTTTCTCTTTTTCGCTCAGAAGATTAAGCCAGGTCACTGTAAAATAAATAGTCTGACCCACAGAAATAATCCCCAACCCTTTAAGTAAACCCTTTTGCCAAAGAAACAGGGCAAAGCTGTTTTCTCTCTGGAGGGCAAAGGCTCATCAATCGAGATAACATTGTGTGGAGGATGAGAGTGGGTTGCTGTATATAAAAGGTAATTTTCATATCAACTCGCCCTTACTTCATCTTTGATCTTAGGGCCAGCATGGAAATTCTGTATTATTCCTCAGGGTATCACACATGTACCTTGTATTTGTGCTCCCACCTCCATTCCTGACTCTCTGTTAGGGTTGGTTTAGTTCTGGACTCCCCAGCATGACACTCGACTCTGTTCCTTCATTTCCCTTAAACCCAGGGCAAGTGCAGGGCTTTGATTGCAGCGTTCGGTAGTCAGTGCCCACTCAAAGGTGTTTGCTTCCCACAAAGGCACGAGAAGCACTTTGCTTGGGCCAGGGAGCAAAACCCTCTTTAGCTGGGGAAGGCATTAAATCTCTCCCATGCCATTTAATTAACGGCATCAGCTCTGTACAGTGGGGGAGGAATTTGGTATCCCACAGTACAACACGCAGCTTTCTACTGTATTTCCTTCTATCAGCGCTTTGTGAATTAAAGCAATATTACAAAACCCAATATTGGAGACCTTGTGTTAACTTGGCATCACAATAAAACATAACTTGTTAGCTTGGAAAGCAGCTTCTTTTATGGGGGTGAGGAGGAAGAGAATTCAGCCTGCAAGCAGGGCTGCCAGTTAGAAAGCCTAATAAATGCCAAGTAGAGAGTGGCAAAATCCAGCTCCCTTCATTTGCAAACCTTTCCCAAGGTTTGGGCTTTGGTTAAAGCTGAATCTAGAGCCAGATTTTCCCTAAGGGGGGTTTGCAGCAGCAAACACTCCGCTTGTGCCTTTCTGGCGCATGCCCCTGGTTTTACCTCTCTCTGTGACTGTTTATCCTGTTAGTGCATTAGGAGGGTGAAGCAGATAGGCATCAGCAGCTTGATGCGTTATAACCCTGTTAAGATTTCTTGGGGGGGTGGGGGTGGCTGATGTGTGTGTTAGAGAACCAGAGCACCCAGATGAAAACCATGTGGGAAACATTGTCCTGAGCTGCATAAATCATTGAGAAGGGGAGGAAGGCTTGAGCCAGAGCTGAGGCCAAGAGCGGGCAGGTTGTTCAGGATCCAAAGGCTTTTGGCTTGTGTCCCTTGCCACCATCCTCTGGGTGTCTGGCATCAGGGTGAGTGCACCAAGGGCATCATCTCCAGGTCCAGCTCCACCAGGAGGGATGAGCTACTCGAGTATGTGGCTGGGGGTGCCCAGCATATCCCAAGCAAGAGGTGCATCGCTGGACATGGGGGTACCCTCCGATGCCAGCAGGAGTTAGAGGGATCTTGTTTAATGTGTTAGGTGGAGGCAGGTACATGGGAATAGGGAGGGGGAGGTAATAGTTTCAGCTCTAAAGAAATAAATAGCTCGAAGGAAGGGATATAAAGAAAAAGCTAAATGTGCCGGACTTCTGGCAGCACGTGGTCCTACCTTTCAAGAGACCTTCATGGTCCATGTGGATAGACCAGGTGAAAAGGAGAAGAAAGAATGGGAATAAAACAGAGAGAAGCAGAAAGAGCCTGATCAGAGAGAGATATGATGAGGTCTGCATTTACAGGGGCAGTGCTACAAACCAAAACGTCTGCATTCCTCATGGAGCTGATTGCCTCGTTATACCAAATGGAGCCAGTTTAATAGAGCCTCAGCAGCTTCCCCTCGAAAGCTCATGCAGAGCAGCAGTGGGTGGTGCAGGTGGGCTCTTCACAAAGGGCTTGTGGTGGAAGTCCATTAGCAAGTGGCTGGGGGCTGGTATGCAGCAGGACAAGGGCCAAGTGAGGGGCTGCTCAGTTTCCCCTGCAGTCTTGTGCTGGGTTTCCTTGCTAGCCTTGTGCATGAGTTTCATGTTATCTATTGACAGCCTACACCTCCCTTGGCTGCTTCACCAGACCTCTCCTCACATGGATGGCTCCATGTCCTCCTGTCTCGATGCCTGTTGAGATGGTCCGTTTGGGACAAGCTGGCACTGCCTCCACCATGTAACCTGTGCCATAGGTTATCCTGGACCTGAACTGGAGCCCAGAAGCTAAAACCACACAAGTTTCCCTTCCCATTGGCCAGGGTTTCCAACTGACTCCCCCATGAGCAGCTTAAACATTTGGTATAATGAGGCACAGTCACTGGCACAGAACATTGGCCAAGGATAATGGTTTCCTGCTTTGCAAACAAGCTTCTCAGCTTAGCCTCTGCTCAGGAAAACCATTATTCTGTTAGTGGAACGGAAAGATGTGACAGTATCTCTTAATTATAGGCTACAGAGATTTGAAAGTTGCATGCACGGGGCATTAAGGATGTGAGATATGATGAGAGCATATCAGACATGCTATGTGGAGGTGGGGAGGGAAACCAATGAAGAATTCATGTCAGCTCAATTCCTGTCCTTGCTTGAAATACTAATTGCTACCTTCCTTGAGCCTAACATCACAATCAGGTTGAATCTTAATCAGCCAACAGGGTTTCATCTCAGTCCCTCAGCTTCACCTTCCTTTCTGCCTCCCATTACTTCTCCCATGAAACCTGTTGTTCCTGAGAAGGATGGGGCAAAGCTCACGGGTGGTTGGGGATTGCTTTTGGTTGTTCCTGCTTGACATCTATGGGATGGTGTGATTGGAAATGCAAGAGCGTCTTGGAGCTTTCTTGTTGGCCTTCTACTGACCTCTGCCTTCAACTTGCAAACTTTGGGAATGGGGCTGTCGATAGAAGCTTGAGCTTCAGCCAAGCAGAAGCTGCTGTGTGGTAGGATGGGGGATTTACCCCGTTCCTTCCCACTGCTTGGAACGCAATGCCCTTGGATGGTGCCCGGGCAGTAAACGCAGCACTGGAGACTGTCTCAATGCTGGCAGCCATGCCAAGAGCTTGGTTTTAATTCTGTGCAAGGCAAGCAGTCCCCACAATGCAATCGCCTTGGGGGTGGTGCAGTGAGGAGGTCTGGCCTGCAGCGACCTCAGTGGGCTCTGGAGAAGCAGGTCTCTGAAATCAGTGCTTACGGCCAGGAGCTCGGCTGTGGAGACCTTGCTTGAGGTGCAGGGGATGGGGCTGAGCCCACAGCGTTGGGAGCGAGCACCTCCTGGGTAAGGAGAGCTTCCGGGTTTGCTACGTGGCATTTACACCACCCCACACATCTGGGCACTGAGAGCATCCCTGCCGTGGCTCAGAGCATTAAGGGGACTCGGCTGCCCAGAGAAGCTGTGATGCCCCATCCCTGGCAGTGCTCAAGGCCAGGTTGCACACGAGGGCTTGGAGCAAACTGCTCTATGGAAGGTGTCCCTGCCCATGGCAGGGGTTGGAGCTGGAGGAGCTTTAAGGTCCCTTCCAACACAAACCAGGCTGGGATTCTGTGAACTTATTCTGGTTCCTGCTGGGGTGCATTTGTCCTCTGCCTCGTGCCAGCAGAAGCCTGGGGAGCTTTGGACTTACAGCATCCTTTGGAGGAAAAATGTTGTTACTGCAATGGAGTTACCGTGCTCCTAACAACATCAGTGTGATCATTCTGAGGGCTGCAGTTCTTCCACCTCCATTTATGTGCAGGCAGATGCATTCCTTTTGCTTCCTCTAAAGCCTTTGGTGGAACGCGAATGTCTTGCTACATCCCTCACTGACTTACAAATAAGCTCTTTCCATCTTTGCTACCTCCATTTGTAATGCTAGAAGTATCAGTAATGACACAGGCTTTAATTAACCCCTGTTTTGAAGGCAGGAGAGAAATTCCTGCTGCCTGAAAGGGCTTTGGATTCAGCTCACATGGAAAGGGGCATTTTAATTCTCTAAAGGAAAGCAAAGCCCAGTCCAGGGCTCAAAGAGCAAGCGGGGTGTAAGCAATACACCCCCTCTTCTGTCAAGTGTGGGCAAGCCAATGAGACCTGACACATTACCTGCTGCTTGGGGCAGCCATCCCCAGCAGTGGAGCTGTGAGTGCTGCATTGCACAGGAGCAGGCTTGGGAAAGCCTTGTCCCTTCCTGATGTATCCCGGGAGTTTTCCTGGAGCAGAAATGGGCACTGCTGCTGCTTTGGGTGCAACTGAAGAGGTTTTAGCAGACTCTTGCAGGGCTGGGGTTTGCTGGGGGACCTGACAGGAAAGCATTGACTGGGATGCAGGCAGGCCCCCAAAGCAGTGCTCTGAGTGCTTTTAGGGCTCATCCGCTGGTCCAAACATAGCTTTTCTCTCTGGATACTCTCTTATGGGTAGGAAAGAGGCTGAGCTACAGGGTAATAGACCTGGAATATCCTCAGGCTGCTGCAGAGTTTGTGTTCTGTGTGTGTTAGGAGTGACACTGAGCTGTGTCCCAGGTACCTGCTGCCAGAGCCCCAGCTCCCTGCCTAGACTGGTCCTCCAAGGCTGCGATAAGGAAAGGAGGAGACCCTCGCAGCATCCGCACAGCCTGGTTCCTCTTCCAGGGTTTTAGGCAAGGAGATGTTGCCTTTGGTAGAGGGCTTGCAGAGGGAAGGAGGCAGGAGGAGGTGAGGGCTGTGATGGCTGGGAGTGGGGCTGATGGGGAGCCGTGGGGACACATGCCAACGGAAGCATACCTGTAGTCGAACGACCCATCTTCTACATTCTTGTCTTCGGGATTGAGATGCTCGTCTTTATTGTCTCGTACTGGAAAGAAGCACATCAGCAACGTTCACGTTAAAAAGCCGTGCAGGAGGTAAAAGCTTTATGAGGCAGTAACAGCAGCTGGTGTTGAGGCTGTGAGAAACCTGAAGGCTGAGGTACAGCTTTGCATTGCCCGGTAAAACCCCAGTGCCAGGAAGGGCTTGCAAAGGGTGCTGCTGTGTAGTGGCCCCAGGGCTCAGATAGTAAGGATGTGAATTCCCTTAAGCCTTATCTTTGCTTTGCAAAACTTTAATGAGATTTTGGCCTGAAAAGGTCCTTTTCTAGACGAGGACAAGAGAATTTGCAGTTAGAGGCTGAGTTGAGCATCACAGGAGGATCCAGCTCTGCAGCACTGAGCCCTCACCAGAGTCTTAATGAACTGAAATGCTTCCCACTAATAAGAGTTCCCACTACAGAGAAAGCAAAGCCCTTGTAATCACAAGCATCCATCCGAGAGCAAGCCAATTTGATTAGCCCCCAGAAGCCTGGAGATGTTTAAACCATGAGCACAAAGGATTGCCATGCAAGGCTCTTACCTGGGTATTTCCCACCTCTGCTCCTTTTAATGAAGCAGACGATCAGCAGGATAAGGACCAGGAGAGCGATGGCACACATCAGCCCGATGAACCAGCCCTGCGTGGCGATGTCCACGTGGTTCTTGGTGTAAGCTGGGAGGAAAATGGAAAGGGAAAATAACCAAGCCCATAAGGGACAGGCCAGAAGCACAGAGGGGATTGTAAGGCACAGTCCACTGGTTTAGACATTATCTGTAGCGCCGCATTGGTGTGTGTCTGTTTGTATTGACCAGGTTATCTGAGGCTGTGGCCCAGGGATATGGCTTTTTGTTTCCTTTTGTGGCATTAGGTCAACTCAGTGTTTTAGCAGGAGCTACAAAGAGCAAAGGGTCACAACGTAAAGTAAAACCTCGCACAGACCACAGAGAGAAAGGGACATTGCAAATAATGGCAAAAGCTGGGTAACAGATTCGATCTTTCATTTGCTGTGTCTGAAAACTGCCCTGGAAGTATTAGGGTCTAAAAGAGATGTGCTGAGCAGATCCGTGCCCTGGTGTCCAGGGGGGCTGAGGAGCACCCCTGGATCCAGAGGGCTGGGAATAACTGGAATTCTTACCCATGGAGTAATGGTCATGGAGGTGATGGGCTGTGGCTCTGCTGCCACCCCACAAGGGTCCTGCTGCTTTTGGGTGGTCTCCAATGGGGGGAAAGAGGGGACAGGGGAAGCCCACCAAGACTTGGCCGAAGCAGTTGGGACACAGTGGGAACAGGTCATTGATGAATGACAGCTGGGTCCTGGGTAACAAGAGGTGTTCTGCTCATACTGGGAGGTCTTTTCCCCCAGGGCAAGCTCTGTAGCACTGCTCCCAGCACCTTCATGAGGCTATTGAATGTTAATATGGTTCATACAAAGCAAGGAGGTGTTTTGTGCCCCAACCACCACTCTGGCTCCTAACGCCCATGTCCTACCTCACGTACTCTGACTTCCTGATTGCAGCTCCCATACACGGTCACACAGACAAATCTGTGTGCTATAAATAGCAACAAGCTGCCATGTTCTGGCTCTCATTGACATGCACTTCTTATTCAGCAAGACAGAGCAGAGGAGAGAATAACCTTCAGCGCAGCAGGGGGGCTAAATTTAACCAGGCTGCAGTGCAAACAGAGAGAGGTATTCCTGGCAGGAGCACAGGAGAGCCGAGCTGGATGGGATTGAGTTAGGATTTAGCAGGGTTTTGCCTGGAACGGGCCAGGATGATGCAGTGAACATCCTCGTTGGTGCTCGTGTGACAAAACCCAGGATGGTGCTTCCAAAGCAAACATCAAAGAGAACCCTCCTTTAACCTATTCTGAATGAAAGGTTCTTCTAAGACAGACAACAGCTTTGAAACCGGGTTGAATTGCCTCATTTCCTAACCCAGACCATCTTGGGGCTTTAAGCACATGCTTATTCCATGCAAATTGAATCCAAGAGAAGAGGTGCTTTCCTTAGGATGATATCTAAGCAGGTAATCGCAGCCAAACTGTGACAAGGAAAATCAGATGGAAGAGGAGAATGACAAGAAAGAGTTCTGTTTGCGAAAGAGATGGTCTCAGATCCTGAACACTGTGAGCAGCATCGGGCTCCTGGGGAAGCCATGTGGAAGAGGCTGCCTCCCATTGCCTTGGCTCCCTCCTCTTCCCCTTAATGCTGCCACATTTAATATTTACCTTCAGTACAACCTGCGCTACAAGGTCCTCAAAGATGCACTTGTAATGGAGACAATGAGATTAGAGCAGCAGAGCTGAGAACTGGATTCAATTAACTGAGTGCTTGGGGAGGGAAGGGGAAGGAAAGCTTTACTGGAGAGCTTTGAAATGGAAAACGATTGTATTGGCGCTGCTGGTGGGAGAGGGTTCCTACAGAAACCCACGCTAAGGAGGAAAAAGGGGGTCCTCAGAGTATGAGATGCCAGAGAAGTGGGTTTGTGCCACCATGCAGCTTGGGTTTTACAGGGAGGGAGGATTTTGGGTACCGAGGGGATCCTGCAGTAGGATCATGGCACTGCCTAGCACCAAGGGAGGGGGTAATTGCCATCCTTCCCAGAAAAGCAACACATGACGACAAGCTGATAGTGCCAGCAACCGTGTACTTAGAGTAAACGAGTGACTGTCATTGCAGTGTTGAGAAAGGGGAGATTACATCTGTGGCTGTCAGAGAGGGTGTTTTGATTTGCTTTCGCACAAGGCCAGCGTCAAGGGGAAATAGTGGAAAGCAGCTGCGTGATCCAGCAGGGATTGATTTGAAATGCAACTGCAGTGGCTTTATTTATAATGAACTAGAATCTTGTGGCAGAAGACATGGTACCTAACAGTCATTGTGTGTATGTCAATAGCAACCTGAGTGTTCCACCAACAGAGAGCAGCATCATTTTTGTCTTTCTTTGTCAAGCAGGCCATTAACTGTGTAAAGTCTCACACAATCCTCTTCCCCGTGTCTGTACACGCTGGGGAGTTTTTATTTCTTCTTTAAATACAGAAGATCTCTTTGTATTAAGCTGTGTTCTTACAAGGGCCTGTAGGATAGGACAAGGGGGAATGGCTTTAAACTGACAAGAGGGGAGATTCAGGTTAGGTAATAGGAAATTCTTCCTTGAAGTATTCAAGGCCAGGTTGGACAGAGGGGCTTAGAGCAAACCTGCTCTAGTGGAAGGTGTCTCTGCCCATGGCAAAGGATTGGGACTGGATGAGCTTTAAGGTCCCTTCCAACCCAAACCAGGCTGGGATTAAAGGACGGAATTCTATGGTTGTAGTTCTGAAGTGTTCTTTACTGCTGGAAAGAGCTCTGGTTACTGAGCTCTCGATCAGAACCAGAGTCTGGGGGCAGTGTCCTGCAGCCACAGTGCGGGGGGATTTTCTTCTCTCCCCTCAACCTGACGGAACATTGGGCAGATCTATTTGCAAAACGTGAAACCCAAACCCACAAGCCCCGAACACTGCTGTTGTTTTGACAGAAGCATTCCTGATGGTTTATGGTTGTCAGCAGGGACCACACGCTTGTGTCAGCAGGATCCAGCCAGCAGCAAAATGGATCTGCAGCGTTTATGCATGCAGGGATGGGGACAGCTCTGCATCCCACAGTGATAGGGCTCAGGTCACCCATCTGCCTCTATCACAGGGATTAAAGCAGTCCCACCCTTTAGTCTCATTGATAATATCTGTAGGAACCCCTCAATTACAGAAAATAGATATGCCAAGACTGCCAGCATCCATCCGCCAAGGATATTGCTTTCCCCATCTCTGTCTAATGATTCCCTGCCCGTGCTGTCTGTTGTGCAGGGGCTCTGCCCTCTACCTCCCACATCCCAAAGTGGGAGAAAAGACAAAAGGCGGGTCCGGGTTGGGAAATACTCATCCAGGAACACAGTTTGCGTGGTGTGAGTGGGGGCTCTGGAGCTGGTGGCGATTTGAGGCAGGGGAGGGACCAGAAGCAAGAAACCAAATTGGGGATGCCATCCTGGAGCTGTTTTGGTGAGAAACTGAGTTGCAAATGAACTCGTGGTGTCTGTGGTTGGAATGGTCACATTAGACCTCAGGGGCAGGACAGAGCTAAGGTCAGCACTTGCAGGTTGTTTCTCAGTGTTGGGCAGCATTAGCCATGCAGAAACATGAGCAGTTGCCATCTGTCCCTGCATCATCTTAGCACATCAGGGAATTAATCAGGAGTGCTACGGCTTGCCAAAGTTTTGGACACCAAATAAGATGTGCATAGGGAATGTGGGGGGAGCTGCTCCCCCTCCAACACTCCCTCGCTGTGCACTGCGTTTCCCTTTTGCACTTCTGAGCAGAGAGACTTAATCAGTGCTTGAGCTTTCCATTACACGGCTGGACGTGAGCAAGATAATTGTAGGTCTTTGAAAATCACAGCCTCTCTCTACCACGTCTCTCAGTGTGGGCTGCTCAGTGACGCTTGCTGCTTGGTTTCTCAGCTTTGGGAGGACGCTGTGCACAGATTCCTACAGCAAACCCCTGGCTGAACAAAAGGGAAGTTTTGATTTACTGAAACTCATCGAGTGTGAACGGCGAAGGTTTATAAATGCATAAAGCTCAATAGAGAACCTGTGGAAGTCAATAAGAGGGTTCCTGGGGCATTCGATGGGCAGGGTGCGAAGCCCATCGCTAGAAAGCTGTAAAAATCACTCAGGTGCTAAACCTGGAAATTGCTTGTGCAATTAAATGTGAAGTTGCCAGAGGAAAGGTACCTGGAGGATGGGAAACCCAAGTTACACGTGACTAGGACTGAGGCGGTCTGCAAACGCGCCCTTCTGCCTCCCGTTCCTGCCCCTCGCCTCTGTCCCATCACCAGGATCTGCCCGCCTGCCCCTCTGCCGTAACCTGGGGCCAGCCACGTGCACGTTCTCCAGGGTCAAAGCACCCACCATCACCATGAGTAGCAACGCGTGTGTGGAAGTGCAGACACACAGTGGCAGGGCTTCAAGCAGAGCCGCAACAGAAGTTCTCTACCCTCCTTCAAAGGGATCCCCATCCCCTCCGGGGGTTCTCCACCTCCGTGCAACGCAGAGCAACCTCCTGGTGATGCTGGGGTGGCTCTTTCATAAAGGCAGAGATGGGGAGGGGGCCACTGGGGGTTGGATGAGGGTTGTTCCATGCAGTCATGGTCAAACCACCTCCCGCCACCACGCGAATGACGTTGGTGGTGATGGATGTGACATGCCTCGGAAGCGCTGAAGCCCGTCTCACCTGAGCTGGTGGTAAAGGTTATGTACGAGTGTTCGCTGGGGCTAGACCATATGGGGAACACCCACAGCTTGTACATCATTCCCGGCGTCAGATTCGCCAGCTGCACAGAGGAAGGGATCTGAGCTTTAACAGGGATAGATTTCTCTGTGTTGTTACCTGAGAAACAGAAACCGCACATCAAACCCAGCCGCAGGAGGCGCGGAGAGATTCCCGTGTTGACACTGCAGCAACGCATTACACTGTCCCTAGCCACTGGGCAGCAATAATCCAGCTGGGTGGGCAAGGAGCTATGAACGGCTTTGCGATCATTACTCACTGAGAAGAGAAGGACCTCAGTGAGGCAGGAATATGGAGTGGGTTTTGCTGCATCCCTGCTTGCCACACTGGGAAGAAAGACCGGTAGCTACTCAGGTCTCTCCTTACTTTTAAGCCCTGATGGAGCCTTTATCTGCCCAGCCTCAGGTCTGGGTAGTTGGGAATTTATCTCAAAATACAGCCTTTGCCTGGTCCTGCTCAGCTGGATGGAGATGCTGCAGGCCTCAGTAAAGGAGTCAGTTCTTGTGCTTCTGGGAGTGGGACCTGGGCACTGGTTTTGCTGGTAGCTTAAGGAGGCTTTGAATGAGCTAGAGATTGGGCTAGCCATGCTGTGGGACTGCTCACCCCGGCTAGCAGGCTGTTGCTGTTGGGGCGAGCGGAGCTGAGCCCTTCAGCTCATGGGGTGGCTGCTCCCAGGCTCTGTCTGGGGATGAGCCGTTCTTTGCACTGTGTCAGGAATCATTTGCTGATGAGTTTAATGCTGAGCATTAATCCACTGAATTCTAAGCGAGCTGGAAGGGGTGCTTTGGTCTGTGGCTCTGGAGGTGCGCACCTCCCAGGGGAGCAGCGCTGTGGGGAAGGAGAAGGGTGGCTTTGGGGCACAAAGTGTGCTGCCTGCTTCAAGTGACACTAGAAAGGGCTGAAATGTCCCAGATTTCCTCCCTCTCATCCAGATCCTGATAACGGTATCCTAATCTGCTGCTGCTGTAGCCTCTCCTGATCCTAGACCCAGCTCTGGGAAGGCATTGCCCTACTTTGTGCTTCCCAGCGAGGGGGAAGACCCAGGGCTGGCGGCGGGTGCTTTGGGAGCTTGGATACTTGGCATTTAGGGCTTGGGAAGCTGATGTGGATCCTGAATTCGGGAAGGCTGAGCATTACCCAGCCTGTGCTGCTCCCAGAGCCCTGCAGGCTGCAGAGCAAGGCCAGGCACTGGCTGTGTGTTAGAAACTCGTTCAAGGAGAAATCAAGGTCATCTTTTAAGTGATCTTATAAATGGCCAGAAGTGGTTTGCTCTCAATGATTACACCTACTTGGTTCATAAATGCTGATTTAAGACTGGTCTACTAAATAATGTGAGGGCTGAAATGGCTGGGAAATAAAGTCAGAGATAAGCAGTAGTCGTAACTGCCTATCTGTAAAAAACCCCCAAAAACCAACCAACAACATGTAAACATCTTTCTAAGCAAGTACTAAAAGCAGAGATACCAGCTTTGAGTTTCCACACTAGGGATGTAGCCGTACAATGTTAAGAGACAATGATATCCGATACGACAGGAGGTTTGGGATCATAGAGGATTCTGCCAACTCCAGATTCAAGAAGCCCATTTTCAAAGCCATTGCAAACTGCTCTCCAATTTAGACAGATTTCACTTCTTTAAAGGTTTGTCTTCTTTCCTACTTACATGTATTTATATTTTCAGGCTCTTTAAGGTGTGACCACGTACAGCCCTATCTTGTGGCAGTCACTGCAAGGAGGGGGAATCACTCGCAGATCACCAGGATTAGCCCCGGTGCCCTCTAAACAGCCAAGACCATGACCTTCCTTTCCCTTTCCCATCCTCCACATGGCCACAGAGCATCATTCCACACCATCATCAAGGTTGCAACCACAGGAGCTGGCAGGATCTCTACTGGCGTCGCCACCCTGTACAGTCCCCACGCGATCTGATGCTTACTGGTGATATACTTAACCACAAAGTCAGTTCCTGCAGAGTAATTGTGGCTCCAGGTGATGTTTGCCCAGTTACTATTAGCCATAGCTCTTATGTCCCATATGGACGATCCATTGGTGGCTGGTGGACAGGTTAGAAGAGGAGTTAGTATTTTGGATTATACATGAATGAGACCCCATCTAGCATCTGGTGTTGGTAAAACCTTACAGAATCATGCCTGAAGTTAATGCTTTGATCTTAACCTACAAGTTAGTGCCTAAGTATATATTTGTTCTTTCCAAGATCCTTCACTTTAAACCTTTGGGGGAGGTTTGGTAGCAGGAGCTCGTTGTCTGTTGGTGTTTAAGTCCAACTGCCCTCAGCTCATCTTTGGAGTCTGGAGGATTCTGTGGCACATCCCTGAGGATTTCAGTCAGCAGGGAAACCTCTTGACTAAACTCATGTCTAAATGGACACGTGCATGAGTGCACATGGACTCAATGCCACAACGGAGAAGGAAGGACCGGGAGAGAACACTGTCATGTTACTGGGTCTAGAGACAGCCAGTGGGGCAATGAAGTCACTCGTTTCTGATTTTGAAGTTAAGGATTGTCGACGTTGCTTTGGAGAGCGGATGAACTTCATTTCTAATCACTAGAGCTAATGCACTAGTTCAGTGTGTAAGTGGCATCAGACAAGTCGCACCTTGCTTTTATTGCTGTTCTTATTTACTTCAGGGTGTAGCTCAGGTTTTGGGTTGACAAAACACAGATCAATAACTGCAGCCCCCGGGATGAGGCCACTGATGTGGCTTTCAGGACATCCTAGCTTGGAAACATGACCTGGAATCCCCCTCGCAAACACAGTCTGTGCTGCCACACGCCTGCCCTGTCTGCCTGCATTACAGCTCAGCCTCTTCCCCTGTGTCCCCAGGGTGGTTGGGGGCACAGGTGGTTCCTCTTGCAGCTCCTCTTGTCCTGTCTCCTCTCCCTGCTCTGCAGCAGAGTGCACCTCACCACTGACTTGCCTGTTTCCAATTAGCAATGCTTCCCCACGTAGTCACTGCATAGTGACTGTGTCCTGGTAGCAGTCATCAAGACCTCATCTCTAGTGATGAAGCTCATCTGTCTTCCACCAGTTTTTAAGGTGGTTTTGTTGTGCTTCAGCTCCCAGCGAGCAGCTTTGCCCAGGGAATGGTTTCACTGGCTGGGGAGGTGCCAAATTCATGTTTCTTGGGTCAGGGCTGCACCTGAATGAGCACAGAGCAGGGAATGTACCCCTGAGTTGCAGAGCATCAGGTGGAGGCAGGTCCTCTCAGCACATGGTTTTGGTGGGGTTTTAACTGTCCTGAGCTAATCTTATGCAAGAATGTAAAGAAAGGGGACTGAACTGCTTGAATAAGCCAATTCCTGAGTTAAATGGGTGCCAACTTTGATCCTCATTGCTACTCTCCCCTTTCCCTTGTAATGAAGAGTTACAAAGGTTTCTGTACCTTTTACACTTCTGAGTGTATTGTATCCAGCCATGCAGCTGTATTCTTTTGACTGCATTCCCCTTTTCCTGCAAGCTTGAGCTATTTCTGACTAACCTGAATATAACTGCCCATAATTATTTATTGTGTAGATCGCATTATAGCAGTGTTTTCAAACCAAGGCTTAGTGAGGTACAGCTCTCTGCATCTATCAGTAAAACACATAGTGGAGAATATGCCTTCACCCAAAGCAGAGACTGAGCATCCCATCCCTAGCTGATTGCACAAGGAGTTTCTTTTGACCTGGTGCCCACCTGCGTGTAGGAACTTCAGACTTCCCCAGCTCTCCCGTGGGCTATGGTTAGGTTCCATCACAAAGAGCAGGAGCATAAACCAAAAGACCCATATAAGTGATGACAGGTCTCTTAGCTAACAGTTGGTGGGCTAAATTTGAAGTGACATCTTCTATAATAGTAACAGAACCCCCTTTTAATGGCAGAAAGACATAAGATAATACTTCAGAGAGCTTTTGTAGGCTCTTACACCTCCTTCCCAAGCACTGATGCCAGTTCAGCACCATGACACCCCAGGGAGAGCTGTGTCAACCCTGAGACTAGACCAGGAGGGTGACACAGAGACCCCCAGATCGCCAGGAGCCACTTGTGCACCTGAATTCCCAAGCCTGAGCCACCTCCATCTCCACACCACGCCATTCCCAGAGTGTGGAATGTCTTAACTTTCCCCTGTGCCCGTTATTAATCCTGGCTCTGGGCAGGATGCAGGGAAGGTCCCAGTAGGGTTAGAGGGGTTAGAGGAAAAGGAAAGCGCAGTACCCAACTCCTGCTTTGTGGTTGCTGCCGGAGCCCTCTCTGTAGCTGCTGTAGTGCTTGCGGCGGTGGTGGCGGCTGTAGTGGTGGTGGTGGTAGTTATGTCGGTAGTGGTAGTAGTTGTGTCGGTAGTGGTGGTAGTAGTGTCGGTAGTAGTGGTAGTAGTTGGGGTGGTTGTAGTACTGGTTAGACCGACTGTAGTTGGAGGCACCCCAGTTGCAGCTGGGAGAGGGAAACACTGGCTTTTTAGAGGAGGTGATGGCACCTCGGGGCTTACACTCGCCATCCCCAAGGCTGGACATGCAGCACGCGAGGGGAGCAGAGCAGCACAGCGTAGGGACAGGGGTGGGAGGCAGCAGTAGCACTGGGAAACACGAGCCTGACCCGCTTGTCCCATCCCCATCCCCGTCCCCATGCGGAGCCGGCCACAGGCTGGGAATAATGCTGGGGCAAAGAGGGGCTGCCCCTGTGCACCCACCACTGGATCCCTTTCCCAGGGCTGAAGGACCTGCTTCTCTTCTGCCCTTGCTCTGCTGCCAGTGCTCCCCAATACCAGGTCATAAATATGGTCATAAATAGAATGGAGGGATGGAAGGAGGGATGTGAAGGGTGTCTGGAGCAGGCACAGGACAGGCTGTCCTTGCTCCTTCATCCCCCAGCACAGAGCTGGCACTGAGAGCACTCAGAGCTCCCTGCAATAAGAAACAGGATTTATCTCTTAAGAAAACATAATAATCCCTTTTGTCGTGGGCCAGCTCAGCCACAATCCCATTAATTCAGCAGCCTCTGGACTACACCTCCAGCATTTTTTCAAGCTGCCAGTTCAGCCTGCATCTTCTCAGCCATTCCCTTCCTGGATTGTCTCATCCTGCAGCCTGTGATGGAGCAGCTTGAGCATTAAGGTGGATTTTTGCTCATTGGTGAGTGATGGATGGTACTTTGCCATCACCACCCCTCACAATTTACATTTAAATTAGGATAAAGGGATTGATGCATCCCAAACTGTCCAAGGGGAAAGTCTGAGCAACTTGTTTTCTAAATAGCCCCCATCCTCATTTCACCTGTGCTGAGCAAGGGGCTCAATGTGCACTTTGTGGGGTCGAGGGGATCCTGACCACCACCAAAGCAAACTGCAATGGCTTGGGTCTGAGAATGAAGCTGAAATGCTGCTCTAACTACCTGCGGTAAATAAGCAGAGATTTACCCTGCGGTGCCTGCATTCAGTTATATTTAATTTGACCGTAGATCGAGGGATTACAAATCCCCGTTAGGCAAATGAGCCCAGCTATTTGAAATATCACCCACAAACACAAATAGCTCCAGGAAAGCACTATAAAAGGTCTCCAAGAACTAAGCCAGGGCTTGCTTTCTCCCCGGCGAGAGCCAAGCCCTAAAACCTCAGCCCGCAGAGATCCAGCAGCAGAGCAGAACAGTAGATCACTCAGCCCATCTCCATGGGTACCGGCACATCCCAAACCCACCAGCCCGCCCCAAAGTGTGCCCCACACAGCATCCAGCCAGCCTCATGCAGCAGTGCAACCACCCAAAGAAAGCACCCCCCTTGCACGGCCAGGCAAGGGGCTGGGGAGAGGGAGGGGACCTGTTCCCATGGGAAATGGCACAGCTTTGTCCTCAGGGGTTTGCACCTTTCCAGCTCATCACTGGATGAGCTTTAAGGTCCTTTCCAACACAAACCGTTCTAGGATTCTGTGGTTTCCATCACCTGGTCACTGACGAAGGGCTTTGCTGTGTCCTGAGCTTATAAGTTACAAAAGCCTTGCTTGGGTTGAGAATATTGCTATCCACCTTTGCTGATTCATAGAGGTTAAGAGATTAGTGTCACCAGGTTAATGCCACCATTACCCTGATTAAGCTGCAGCTCCTCAGTAGGTTTGCAATGGACACGAGCAGTGTCATGAACACTGGTTATTAGCTAATGTAGTCTCAGCATTTCCCTCGTGAATCCCTGGCTCCCCTTTAAGGAACATAAGACTCAAGAAGGCACAAAGTAACTTGATGAAAGGCAGGAGCTGGTGGGAAACCTTGTACCCCCTCTCCCCCCAGCTCCCAGGCCTGTTTCTGCATCATCTCCCTTTGAGGACTGTCTACATCACCTAGCACTGCTGTAATGGCTTTAGCAGAAGGAGAGCTTCAGCTTTAATGCTCCTCTAGCCCTTAGATGGGAAGAAATTATCTGGGATAAGGCAAAGCTTTGTTGTCTCTCATGTAGGGCACCATCTTTATGTATTACATGCAGATATACACACGCAGGTGAATCTGCAGTGCCAAGACCCTCCTGGATGCTGCATTGACCCGTTCAGCATCAGGCTGTGCTGCGCTGCTCAGCTCTGGCTGGCAGTGATGCCTGGCAGGATTTGCCCAAACCACCCCAGCACTTAGTGGAAGCAATCCCTGAGAGCAGGGATATCACAATATAACAGGAATAATGATTCCAGCTCACCCCTGAGCAGGTCCCTGGGTGAGATCGAGGAAGGGGTGATGGCACTGGGGGTAAAAATGGTCCTGGAAGGACAAGGAGCAGGGAGAAAGTGGGATGGGGTGAGTCTGGGAAGCAATAGTTCAGGGAGGGGAGGATGCTGCAGGATGGAGGAAGGTTGACTTCACAGCCGAGCAGGGCTCCCGCAGCCATGGGGGGATTTAGTCTTAAGCTGCCCCGTGATTCAAAGCTACAGCCTCATTTGTGTTTCAATGTGAAATGTATGCGGGGGAGAAGCTCAGCTGGGAGATTTGGGGGAGAGAAGATAAGGGGCATTTTCTTCGCTTTGAAATCCAGCCCCTAATGAGAGCTGATTCCAGCCCGGGAGGAGATAAAGGCGGCTTTTGACAGAGATCAGAGCACTCTGGTGTCCCCCAAAGAAAGGGGCCCCCCGCCATGGGGGAGCCACAGTCCTTCCCTGGGGTGCTGGGGTCCCCACGTGCTGCCCAGCCTGCCAGGGCTCATCACAGAGCCACAGATCACTGCTCCGGGCAGCACGGGGGGACAGGGATGGATGGCCAGGCATTGCCAGCACTGCAGTGAAATCCAGCCCTCACACCCATCCTACTACACAAGTGGCTGCAATTCTTCATCAGGGTTAGCATGTGTGAGCCTTGCAGGGCACCACTCCTCACGTGGGCTCTGGTGAGAGCTCTGATAGCATTTGCCTCAAGTTTAAACACAGGACTGAGCCTTCCAATACCTAAAGAGGCTACAGGAAACCTGGAGAAGGGCTCTGGACAAGGACCTGTAGGGACAGGACAGGGGAATGGCTTTAACTGCCAGAGGGGAGAC
>JARCZZ010037403.1:18500-32748 GCA_030323915.1 Brotogeris chrysoptera | reverse complement strand
TCGCCATCCCTCTCGCCATCCCTCTCGCCATCCCTCTCGCCATCCCTCTCGCCATCCCTCTCGCCATCCCTCTCGCCATCCCTCTCGCCTGGCCCCGCGAACTGCCTCGAACCCGCCCTGTTCATCGCGCTCCCTGGGGCAGTTTTTACCCACTCAGGGTGGTGCCGCCCCTCCTGGCCCCGCCCCCTCTAAGTCAGCTTCTCGCGTCCGCTGAGCTGCCGGCTCCTGGGCAGGCCTTGCTGAGGGCTTGGGGCTGCCTTGGTGCCTGTTGCTGCTCGAGTTGAAGCTCCTGGATGCCGAGCCTTCCCCTGATAAGGCGCTGCAGGCGTCCCCTCTCGAGACAAATGGGAGCTACACTGATGTACCAAGACTTAGGTGTTAATAAGTCCGAGATGTAAAAATGGTCTTCATGCTAACAAGGAATTGTAATAAGCCAATTATTTCTGGCTTTTTTGCAAACATAAATTTCCAGCAAAGTAATACCCTTCTGTAATACTAATACATTTGCATATTTGCTATAACGTGTTCCCCTTGCTTTTTTTTTTTTTTTTTTGTCATGGATATTTTAAGTCCTTACATTATCCATGAAGAAAGTGATATAACAATGTCAATTAAATTCTTCAGAAGATGGACATAAAATTGAGTGTGTGGCTGTCTCTGGAAGCATTTAACCAATTTAAGCTTATTCTTACTGATGTCATTTCAGTATATTGAAATAGTTCACAATGCACAAAGCAAGACAGACTCAACAAGGGAAAGAAAGAAGATTAAGCAGAAAGAAGAAAAGGATTACTTAAAGAAGATATTCTGTGGTGAAGGGAAAGCTTTGAGCCTTGTAAACTGTAAAGCTTAACTTACAAGACAGCACGTAACCCTCATGTATCACACGTGTGCGTGTGCAGATATTGGTAGCACTGCCATAATGATGATCAATAGTTTCTGACTACTGACAGGACACTGGGGGGGGGGCACTCACTAGTAGAATTACTAAACCAGTTCTTTTCAGAGTAATAACTAAAGAAATTGAAACTTTAATTAAAGAACTTCAAAGTACATATTTTCTTCTAATATGCATCACCTGCAACACATGAAAATGATTTGTTAGGATTGATAGATTTTTCTAATGTTACAAATGCAGCTGACAGCACCCATGTGCCCATTTAATGTGTCTTGAATGAGCAAATACATAGAATTCGCAAGATTATTTGTCATGGAAAAAGGAGGGGAAATGAGTCATACCTTGAAAAGAAAAATGTTTTATAATATTCAGTAGTGCATTATGAACATTAGTTAATGATCTCAGAAAAGATTTACACCAGTACTGGACAAGATAATTAAGACAGCAGATTTAATGGTTTTGGCCTGCAGAATACTTGACATAAAACCATTTTGTAAAAACTACCTCAGTGACATATCTAGATGATACTTTATCTTGATCTGAATACCACAAATTACATTCTTCCATTTCTATTTGTATATGGCTATGCCATGGAACACTAAATTATTACAGCCAGTTTCACACACCTGTAGAAATAAAATACAGTATTCACTATTCTGATTCTGTTATGAAGAAAACTTTTGGGTTTATTCCAGATTTCTATACCTAAATCTATCCAGTGACATAAAATATAGCTCTTGGTAACAACTGTTACAGTATATTTCCTCAGACTGAATCCAACGTATGGGCCTAGTTACTGTTAAGGATAATTCACATTTGTAAGACTTCGAACGCAGAGAAACTCCCATGACAGAGAAGATGAATGGGAACAACAGTATGTTGCAACTTACACAGCATCTACCATCCAATGTGCCTAAGGGCCATTAAAACTCGTAAAAAAACCTTCTGAAAAGTTCATATAAAATAAGTAGTTTTATTATTCCTATTTTACAAATGAGCAAACTGAGTTACAAAAAATAACAATTTGCTCAATTTCACAGCTAAATTAGTGCAACAAATAGATACAGACCTAGTTTGAGTTCATGAGTTTGAATCTTATTTCAATAATTTAAGCAATTATTGTATTATTGCTGCGTTTTTTTGTTATTTATTTATTATTTGTTGCTATTGTTGTTGCTGTTGTTGTTATTAGAAGGAAAGGAACTTTTTCTCAATTATAAATTAAAAATTCTCCAGAGAACCAATAATGGTAAAACTGGACTTTAGACACAGGATTGAAAACCCCAAAGCTATTTCCAAAGAGAAATTCCAGCATACTGTTTTTTTCCATCCTGTAATAAATTACCAGCACGACGCACTGTGATAAGAGCCAGAGTTTATGACCTAATTTCTATTTTTTAAAATATTTTTGTAGGTCAGTCAGCAAATGGTTGAAAGATAAGGTAACAATCCCTGTAGGTTTGTAGAGTTTAGCAAGGAAAGAAAAAGATGGAAGTGGAGCAAGAAAAGCATTCACTGTCACTGATTCTTTACCTTCAGGGAAGGATGCTGGTGGCCAGAAACACTGCACAGAGAGGTGATCTGCTATACAATATTTTGTGAACCATGGTTGACTCTTTTCACACTGAGTGGGAAAGATTAGAAGCTGATCCTATAGATCAACAACTATGACTCAGAAACTGTAATAACCCTGTGGTCTGCTGCTTCCCTAGGATCAGTTAGCTCATTCTTCCAAGGACAGACATTGGACTTTGGATGAAATGTCAGATAAAGTCCTGCTTTAAAATTCCATAGAAAGAGCAGCACAGGCTAAAGACAGACATAATGTAAACAGGTGCTGCATAAGCTTCCACTACAAGCCTGCCATATGGCTTATTCCTGATTTGTAAAATTTTTGTATCCCAGCTCTTCTCCTAAACATAGGTAGCCAAGCATCCTCTATTGCACCAAAGGAAAATAAAATCTGAAGCATAAAAAATCTGTACCTGTTTTCTTTCTGGTGACCTTCAAATGCTCCCTCAAAACGTTAGCACTGATGCTAATCAAATCTTCGCATGGAATCAAGGGCAAGTCTGTTGTTGATAACAAATGTTCTAAGTTGGGTTGCATTTGAAAGATGAATAAAGGTGCATCTTTTCTTTGGAAGGCCTTCTACTATCTCTGGATGCAACAGAACAGCAAAGAGAATGTTCTTCACTTACTAAATTAAAATAAATATTTGAATATGCAATGTATTTAAGATTAAGCAAATACCAATCATCTAAAGAGTCTGAACAGGGACTTAAAACTTTACAAGAAGAAAATTTGTGACTTTCCTCTTTTCCTGGATAAACCTGGTGAGGTTATTGAGCCAATTCTGGCATGACCTGTCATACAAATCCCAGATGAATTTAATGGGTTTATCTGCATGTAAGTGAAAGCAAAATTTTTCAGAAGTATTTTAATCATTCAATAGTTAAGTGTGACATTTTTTGTCTAATAAATTAGAATTCTGTCTGTGCTTGTAAAACACAGGTGCATCATGCATTTATTCACTGATTCATATTGGCTGAGTGCTTTACTTCTCTTTGTGGGTATCTATGTGCAATTACCAATTGTTTCTCATTACTTCATTGGTGTACTTCAGCTGAGAAGGAAATTCGATACTTTTGGGCCTTGACCCATTCTCATCTGACATTCATCTATTTTTATTTACCCCATCTTTTCTGCTCTTTTCCTAATAAATATTTTTAGAACAACCACTATTGAAATAAATGTTTATTGCTTTGTTCTACACCATTTCTTTTATTACTGCATCGTCTCTCATCCTTTTAGGGGGCTTTATTAAAGGTGGGGTTTATATTATTTTTTTTACATTTATTATAGTTTTTTTTAAATTTATTTTTTATTTCCTTTATGTGTATGTACCAGCGGTAAGTAGGGTCATGTTGGGCAACATGGTGTAGAGTAAGCCATCCTTGACCGTGGCAGGGGCGCTGATCTTAAGGTCCTTTCCAACCCTAACCATTCTATGATTCTATGAAAATTATTGTTACTGATAATAATTACTGACTTTGTCATCACTATTTTGTATATGTAACTTGCTACAGATATTTATTCAAAAGGCACTGATATTTTCTTCCATATAAGGGATTTTTTCCTTTTCTTTCTGGTACAGATATGTTTGAAAAAAGGTATAGCTTATGTGCATCTGTGTTTGGTATTTCTCAATGAGCTTGCATAATTTTCCTGTATGTGAAAATATTAATACTGCACAATATGTGGCTTGCCACCTCCAAGAAAAATATGTTACACATCAAATAGTCTGTAACAATAATACAGTTTTCAACATATGTCAACAAATAGTGCCTAAATCCAGCACTAATATATTCCTAGGGGCACGAATGTCAGAGCTAGGGCACAGGCTGTCCTCTATTCAGTAAAACAAATGCTTTTAAGCATATCTTGCATTCTTTTTACATAATTAAGAGAAAAAAGCAACAACAAATCCTGAACTTCCTGTAATGCTAATTAAAAGTAATAGACACAAGATAACAAATCAGCAATTCAACACCACTGTGGTTTTGACTCGTTGGTGTTGTCCTTCTAATTAATACTATGTCATGTTTTCATGCTTCATGTATTCAACTGCTGTGTGAAGTAGTCTTCATCCATTCAACCACTTCCCTCAAGGGTTAATGATTCTAGTTTCAGTGTGGTTTGAATGATAGTATTCGTATTCTGAATTAAAAGGCCATTTTTTAACTGCTTTGAGTATTATATGGGCTGTTGTTGGTTTGTTTTTTTTTTAATAGGAAAAAGGATACCTGTGGTTTTACTGAAGTTATATAAATTTGGGAAACATTTTTCGCTAAATCCATAGGCTAACTTTATTTCGATACTAGCAAGTGCTATGGTCAGAGGTATAAATATTTGCAGCTATACACTGAAAATTGTTCTGAGAACAGTGTTTCCTCAGCTAGGAAAGTGTTACCTTTATTGCACATAAACCATTCTAGTTTCCCATAAACTGGTAGAAGCTTTGTCCTTCCATGAAGCTGCAGGAAAAGGTAAGTGTTCAAGGACATAAACACTCAGTGTGATAAAAATGCAACAGTATATAAATATCTCAGAAGCATCACAAGATGGAAAAAATAGAAATTTGAGCAGAGAGGTTTGCAGAGGGCAACATGAAAATAAGATCATATCATTATACTACCAAATTGAATGTAATCTCAATATGAAAGCTTATGAATATAATTCCCAGCAGAAGAGAAAATTCTGACCCTCTTGTTACACTTGCATGGTAATGTTATTTAAGCCCAGCTAGCAACTAAGTACCACACAGCCATTTGCTGGGACCCAACCCCCTCCCCTAGTGGGATGGGGAGGAGAATCTAAAAAAAAAAAAAAAAAAAAAGTAAAATATTGTTATAATAACAAGGCATAAAGAGAGACATTTCTTTCATCCCCTATCTCAAAAAGCACCTGACTCAAGCAGTGATCGGTCCCTTCTGAGTGACTCCACCCAGTTTGTATACTGGGTGTGACATGCTGTGGTACCGAATACCCCTTTGGCTAGTTTGGGCCAGGAGTCCTGTCTCTGCTCCCTCACAGCTTCTTGTGCTCCTCCTCACTGGCAGATCATGAGAGACTGAAAAGTCCTTGATCAGGCTAAATGCTACTTAGCAACAAATAAAACATTGTTGTGTTATCAGTGTTGTTCTCAGACTAAAGCCGCAACACAGCACTGTGCCAGCTAGTAGGAAGAAAATTAGCTATCCCAGCCAAAACCAGGACATTAGTGGGAGGTGTACCTGCACATGGCAGGGGGGTTGGAACTAGATGATCTTAAGGTCCTTTCCAACCCTAACTATTCTATGATTCTATGTGGGAGGAATAGTGCATTCAGTATAAAGTTTTCAGTGGGCCAATGCGAGAAACTAGGTTTTAACTGAAAAACCTCTGTTTAACAATGTTTTCAGAAAGCATATACTATTTTAGTCAAGCTTCTAAGACTGAATTCAACCTGTGAATAGCACTTTAAGCATAATTGTATATCTACTTACCACAGACTACAGTATTAACCACAAAGATATTCTCAGGCTGTTACAGACTAACAAAAACTAATTTCATTCACTGTCAGTGGCACACATATGCAAGCACTCATTACATACTCATTACACTCCTTTCTGCAACACTGCCAAGTCTTGAAATTTTTTGGAAATGCTTCAGTGTTTTTGCTTCCGGGTGATTTTAGGCTGATTCATGAACTGTGGGAGCTGGTAACATCAGGCTGATACAGTTCCAGCCTACATCAGTAGAACTGTGCAGCCTTCAGTAAGTTATGAGGCCTGGGAATAAGTACTGTCCTGCCCAGCTCAAGTTGGGTGAAGGATGTTTTTTCATGGGGGAGGAAACCCCTTTAGACTTGTTCATTACCTCTGCAAATGGGTAATATATTGCCAGTTTCTCATAACTCTAGTGCTGTAGTTCTATTGCCCCCAAAAATTTTTATATTGTGTTGTTGATTCAACAGTGGAAAGGGAGTGCATGATATAGCGAGCAATATCCAACTGAGTAACAACACAGTTTGTCTTCTTGTGCTTTAGAAAGTTCAAGATAAAAGAGAAAGGCACCTGAAGGAAGAGGACAGGTAGGTGTACAAGAGGAGGAAAGACAGCTGAGGGGAAAAAAACATCGAACAAGGACACCCAGAGGGAGACTCTGGTCCATAGAATTCTAGGCATCACATCAATGTGAAATATCAAAGTAGACTTCCCTTTATACACTATTGCAGCAAGTCTCCCAGTATTCCTGACTTTTAAGGTAGCGCTGTCAGATTGGAAAGAATGTTAGGATGTATATGTCATTTATAATCAATTCTTTGAATACATGTGAATGCATGTATAAAAATCTGTCTCTTTCTCTCGATACACATGTATAAATGTTTGTGCATGCACAACCAGTTTCTTATGGCTTCTGCAGAGAACATTTCCCAGTATGAGAGGTGCCTAAGTGATTAAAAAGACATCTCTCTCTTCTCATTGACTGTAGTGAAGCTAGATGATGAGTTTTAATTAAATAGCTAAACGTTTCATACATGAAATTAGCTGTGAGCATGTAAACTGAGCTCAGATTCCTAACTAGACAAAGCTGTGTATCACTACATCTTGTTTGAGAAAGAAAGGGTTCTGAATTTCTGCACAATAGATAGGAATAATTGTTATGGATTAACGAATCTGTGCTGGTGTAAGAAATAAACCAGAATTTAGAAGTACAAGTTAGTTTTTCCATTCTCATGCTGTTATTGACAATTTGCTGTTATAGATTTTTTCTTTCTCTTTATTTAATTTTTTTTTTTTTGCATTTAAGTTGCTTTTGTATTAAAAATATAAAAGACCAGTTATAATGTTTTCTAGAATTAATTACTGGAAACAAGATTAATTCCTGGTATAGCATATGGCTATCTTTTCCACTTAGAATCATAGAATAGTTAGGGCTGGAAAGGACCTTAAGATCATCTAGGTCCAAACCCCCTGCCATGGGCAGGGACACCTCACAGTAAATCATGCCACTCAAGGCTCTGTCCAGCCTGGCCTTGAACACCGCCAGCGATGGAGCATTCACAGCTTCCCTGGGCAACCCACTCCAGTATCTCACCACACTTACAGTAAAAAACGTCTTACTTATATGCAATCTAAACTTTCCCTGTTTAAGTTTGAACTTATTACCCTTTGTCCTATCACTACAGTCCCTCATGAAAAGTCCCTCCCCAGCATCCCTATAAGCCCCCCTCCAGATACTGGAAGGTTGCTATGAGATCTCCACATACTCATCTCTTCTCCGGGCTCAACAGCCCCAACTTTCTCAGTCTATCTTCATACGGGAGGTGCTCCAATACCCTGATCATCCCCGTGGCCCTCCTCTGGACTTGCTCCAACACTTCCATGTCCTTTTTATGTTGAGGACACCAGAACTGCACACAATACTCCAAGTGAGGTCTCAGGAGAGCAGAGTAGAGGGGCAGGATCACCTCCCTTGACCTGCTGGTCACACTCCTTTGGATGCAGCCCAGGATGCCGTTGGCTTTCTGGGCTGCAAGCGCACACTGCCAGCTCATGTTCATTTTCTCATCAACCACCACCCCAAGTCCTTCTCCACAGGGCTGCTCTCAATCTTTTCTACGCCCAACCTGTAGCTGTGTCTGCAATTGCTCCCACCCAGCTGTAGGACCTTGCACTTCACATGGTTAAACTTCCATCAGGTTAGCATCAGCCCACCTCACAAGTGTGTCAAGGTCCCTCTGGATGGCACTCCTTCCCTCCAACGTATCAACCAAACCACACAGCTTGGTGTCATTGGCAAACTTGCTGAGCGCACACTCAATCCCACTGTCCATGTCACCAACAAAGATGCTGAACAAGACCTGTCCCAACACAATCCCTGAGGAACACCACTCTTTACTGGTCTCCAGCTGCACATTGAGCCACTGAGCACAACTCTGCATGTGGCCACACAGCCAGCTCTTTATCCACTGAGTGGTCTACCTATCAAATTGATATCTCTCCAATTTATAGACAAGGATGTGTGGGACAGTGTCAAACATTTTGCACTTATGCGTCTTGGTAATAAAGTTGTTTTTTTTTTTTCTGAATATAATGCAGAAGTCTAAGTGCAACTCTTCTATAAAACATATGAGAAGATGAACCTATGAAGAAATAATTGTATCATAGGAAGAATTACAGTTTATAGTTGAAGGTGGGCCACAATATTGCTATCACTTCTATACAGCTGAGTTTGTGATGATGGTTGCATTAGAAATCAGTTGTCAATAGATTTTCTAATGTACATATGTATAATTTATAGTTAAAAAGAAAAACTAAAAAATGGAAACTGAGCAGAAAGAATGATGTAAAAGTTTATGCTTCAACTGACAATTTCTACTGTCATCTTAGGGTAAAAAAAAAAAAAAAAAAAGGAAAAAGTTATGGCTGATAGCAGGGATTCCATCTCCTATTCTTTTTATCAACTCTATTTTAGACGCCTTTGTATTGGAGCTCTAGAGAGAGATGTGCCCTTTTCTGAGCACTGAGAGGGATGAAAGGGAGTGATAGGTTTTTACTGACTTCACACAGGCAACCTCAAAGAACATAGCAGAAAAAAAAACAGAAAACAAATAATGCACATGCTGTACATAAAGAGCCCTCCCAAAGGCATTGGAAAGACTGAAATTTCACAGAGATTTTAACTTAATGCTTACTAGATAATGCTATCCAGCTGTTGATAGCATAACGCAGTAGGGAAGACAGTGTATTTCTAGGATTCACACATCTGCATTAGGCATGAAGCATTTTAATACAGTTCTAAAAGTGTGATGTAAAATACTTTTTAATCAAAATTTGACATAAGATAACACAGTTTGGCTGTAGCATGCAACTGAATACAATACAGATAATTCCAAACCATCTTCCAGAGTGTCTAAATGTCCACACAGCGCAGATCTGCAACAGACAACAGTGACAAATTGGGTCCCTGGAGCAGAACAGTGTTATACCTGCAGTAACTAGGCTGGCCTCTTACAGCTCTGATAGAGCATCAGAGATGTGTTAGATTAAATCTGGAGCTGAAAATTAAAATTTTTATAATTAAAAAAATACTATTTTTTCTAATCTGAAAAATTAAAATGATTGGCAAATTGAAGCATTTCATTCAAAGATATTTTAACACTGAACCAGAGTTTTGAACCTTCAAAATAGTTCAGGTATCATAAACCTTCATTTTTTCATTTTGGCTTGGCTTTACTGCCCCATTGCATAGTCATGGCCACTTTATTGTATAAAGCTACAATAGCAAAAGAAAATAAGATGAAGCAAAATTGAATATGTAATAAAATAGGAGTGCGTGATGGCTTAAAACATATGTAATTCACTGGCAGTAGCTAGTCAGAAAAGTGAATGCCACACCCTCACAGAACAGTGTTTTTTCTTTAGATTTTAGTATAATGTTTTTATGTTAGTTTAATTTTTTTAATAGCTTGCTATAAACACATAAGCTAAAATGTGTTACATAAAAGCCGCAGAGAGATCAAAACAAAATGGAAGTTGTTTATATAACAACTGCAACAAAATTGAGAATACATGTTGAGTCAAATGTACCAGAGCAGGAGACAATTCTTTTATGTGTGCAGAGAGGCTTGAAAAATGTTTTGAGTTAAAAGTCCAAGCATTTACAAAATAACAAATGCTTTTAGATTTTAGAAATGTCTGAAGCTATTATTCTCAGTTCTGCCCCTCAAATGCTCCATATATGAGCATCAGTGCCTTGTACCCTGATAGGGACAAAAATAAATTCATTTCCTTTTTTTTTTTTTAGGTCTTCATTCTTTCCAGCCTCACTACAACCAGATGGGAGAAACTTAAACCCAGAGGAAATGGAGCAGAAGTTTCTGGAGAAACTTCAACTGTCACTCTTCGTGGTTATTAACTGGGTTTTCATTCACCTGGTTACAAACTCTAAGACAAGTGGAGCTTGTCTTTACACCACCAATGTCTGTGAAATATCTCTGTATCTTAGCTTTTCACAGGCTGAGAAAAGTAGTCTAGAAGAGTAAATGTTGCATTCAGTTACAATGACTTAGGTAGAGGCTCACTGCTAGACCTTACAAATACTTATTTTACAAATGGGGATTCACTATATAACAGTGCAGAAATGTGTCCATAGCAATTTCTTTTTTTTTTTGCATATACTTATCTTAAATAAGCAAATTGTTAAATAAGCAAATTGAGAAGAGCTTCCTAAAAACTATAAAGCAAGGTACAGAAGTGAATACTCTTTTCAGAAAAATAAGAAAAATCACAGCTTATTTACAGCTATTTTTGCCCAAAGGTTTGTTTGTATTCCACAATTAAAAAATTCCTGGGAAGAGACCTTATCCCATTAGTAATACCTTCATACTGAGGCTTTAAACATACTAGTAATCTGACTACAGAAAACCCATTGATTTAGTCACACCAATAAACAACTGAAAAATAATGAATAAATAATTGTGTCAAAGAGAAAAATAATAGGTCTTAGTTGAAAAAAAAAATAGAAGTCAACATGTAGAAACAGGTTTTCTTTGTCATGTTCTTGACTGTTCCACAGTCAAATACAATTGATTAGTTTCACCTTTGTTTTTGATGGCAGACTTTTGAGCAAAGCATATTTAAAGGTCCCAAAGGATTGGCCTTATCTATTGCCTGCCAATTCATGTCTCTGATGTGAACTTTTTCTCAATATCGTGGGGTAGAAAGAGATACAGGAGCCAACTTTTGATGTCAAAGGGACCCACACGCTTGAAGGGAGACTCTCCAGTTACCTCCCAATTACTGATTCTGACAGTTACTGATCCTAGCAGTTTCTTCTTCCCTCATGCAAAAGAGCAGCAGGGACATAGAGAATCTCTTTCTAATAAGAATCCAAGTGTTACAAAACCTGCTATTTTCTTTAAACTTAATTTGCTTTTTGAACAGTCTGGAAATTCTTGTGTTTCAGACAATGTATTTGGACTTCAGCTTGCAGAAGTTTTGTATACACACATTCTTCCTGTTCACTCTCACGACTCCAAGAAAAGATTCTGGAAAACTGTCTAACTCCAGCAAATTCTTTACCATTGAGACAGGGGCATTCACAACAGACTAATTGAGTACAACAACTGTATGACTGCTGACAGACATGCTAAACCTGTAGATCTGTTGATCAAAAGCTTGTTCATTTATTTCTGGTAAAGGATGGAGGTGTTGAGAAAAGTATGGTGGAGTAAAAATGAAACTTGCCCATCCTCATGACAGACTGATTCAGAGAAAACCCTGGGAGGGGAATCTTGCAGAGATCCCTGTCTCCAGAACAGCCATCTGTGCTTCTTTTTATTTATGACTATTTCTGGGTTTTTTGCTATAGTGCAGATTCTGAGCCTATTATTTTACCAATAGCAAGAGTCTTCAAATTTTCCCAACATGTGTACCATATTTTCCTTAGTTGTGATCAATAACAACCCTAACACAAATCTAGAAATTGCTTTGAGAAATAAAGCAGGTTAACCAAGCTAATCTGTGACTGAACTAGAAGTGTTTTGTCCCTATGGAACAAGTCAGTCATGCTGTCTGATTCTGTTCATTGTTTAAACTCTCACTCCCATCTGCTCTATTTCCTTCCCTTTCCTCACTCCTCATATCCTGAGTCTTCACCATCTAATCTCTGTTTCTCCCTTCACTTTCTCAGCATCTTTTATTTTTTCTCTTCGGCTGTACAAGTGGAATAAAAATTTATTTTCTCCTATTACTTCTTCTGTCTTATCCCAGAGCGTCTGAGAAACAAACTGTCTTAATAACTAGGGGAAAAAATTAATAAATAAAGAGCCCTTCTGACCATGCAGCTCTCTGGATAAATATGCTTTAGAACACATTTTCTCTGAGTGTTTATTTAAAGGTATTTTAGCAGGCTATTAGGAAAATGAAGCCATCAAACCTTCATTTTCATTACTCTCCTAGTGATTTTACATCTTTGGGGATTCAGTATGTTCAGACTATAGGTAAGTACTTTGGTAACTCTAAGTACACAACTAAGTAACCCAAAGTAAATACAGTAATGATTCTCTTGCAGTTAAAAATTAGCTTCTCCTGAGGAAAAATCAGAGTGGTAGTCTAGCTCAGTTGCTCTGAAGGAACTGTCTCCCTTCACTGGTACTTAAGGGAGCCTTGCCAGATTAGCACTTTAAGTTAGACACTAAGTTCACGAAACTGGTTCTGCCCAAATCATGAATTGGCTTATCAGGCCCTGGAGCTGTAAGTTGTGCACTGTATGAAAGCAGAAGTATGGAAACAGAGGGACACATGACATGCCCTTCCATCCTAAAGAAGGGTTATAATTTAAACTCATAGACTATTAGAGGTGAGCACAAAGTATTTCATAAAACGATACAGAGTTCTGTTTCAGGAAAATATCCCAGTGATTTTGCCATGAATTTTTTAGAGGCTGATCATTGCAAAATAATTTTTAACTAAGCAGAAAAGATGTCAGGCAAGCTCATTGCAGGGGATTAGTAAACAACAGGCAGAGCACTGAAACAACTGCAGTGATAATGGTGAAGAATTTCTTGATTCACCCTCAACTGAGCTGTGTAGTGCGTCTAGAGTAGGCCTGATGCGCTTTCATCATTGTAACATCTTCATGCTGGCTCTGAAAACTCTACTCTGCTCTTGTGAGACCTCACTTGCAGCATTGTGTACAGTTCTGGTGTCTTCAACGTAAGAGGACAGGGAGCTGTTGGAACAAGTCCAGAGGAGGGCCATGAGGATGATCAGGGGCTGGTGCACCTCCCATATGAAGAGAGGCTGAGAAAGTTGAGTCTGTTCATCATGGAGAAGGCTGAGTGAAGACCTCATAGCAGTCCTCCAATATCTGAAGGGGACCTACAAAGATGCCAGAGACTTTTCATCAGGGACTGTAGCAATGCGACAAGTGCTAATGTGTTTAAACTTCAACAGGGGGAGTTCAGGTTAGACATAAGGAAGAAGTTCTTACTGGTGAAGCACTGGAACAAGTTGCCCAAACTGGTAAATGCTCCATCCCTGGCAGTGTTCAAGGCCAGGCTGGACAGAGACTTGGACATTATAGTCTAGTGTGTGAGGCATCCCTGCCCATGGCAAGGAAGTTGGAACTAGATGATCTTAATGTCCTTTCCAACCCTAACCATTCTATGATCCTGTGATTCTAAATTCTACCTCTTGATTGCAATAGGTACTGTTATTTTAGTGTGATAACAAGGCCAGAGGAATAAGGATCATGACAGCTCCTCTGGACTTTGTAAGACAAGTTATATATTAATTATTTACAGTCATATACATTTTGGCTCTTTCATTTTTAAGCTCCAGGCATTGTAACCCTTCAAATCACCTGTGCCAAGTTGAAGGCTTATCTAAAAGACACCAGGAAAGTGGCTGCCACCTATTATTTTTATTTCCCAAATTTTATAGACCTTAAATACCAGTCTCAGTATTGCAAAAACACATTCTTCTTTCTTCTGTCCTTCAATGTGTTTTTCATTTCCAATTTCTTTTACCATAAAAATGTATTTTGCATTTCACAGCTTCCACCTTTATGGATCAATTAGGTTCTACCTCTTCTGTATTCTTGTCATGGGTTCAGCAGCAGCAGTCTTTTTTTCTCCTTCTTGGTAGTTGGCGCAGCGCTGTGGTTTTGATTTTTGGGCCTTGGAGATGCGCTGATAACACCAGTGCTTTCAGTTACTGAAGGGTAATGTTTTGGTCTGGCCAAGGACTTTCTGAGTCTCATGCTATGCCAGGGAGGAGGGGAAGCCGGGAGGAAGCA
>JARCZZ010037403.1:0-18400 GCA_030323915.1 Brotogeris chrysoptera | reverse complement strand
GTAGCAGTAGTGATTTGTGTTATACTTTAGTTACTAAACTGTTCTTATCTCAATCTGTGCGAGTTGCAATTTTTTTTCGGTTCTCCTCCCCATTCCCCTGGGACTGGGGGAAGGAAAAGGGGAGTGAGTGAGTGAGAAAACTGCGTGGGGGGGGGGGGTTGGAGACTTAAACCATGACAGTTCTCAAACTGCTAGTGAAGTAATTTCCAGGTGAACACAGTAGTTAAGAGTGCTTGACGTTTTTCCTAACTGTTGCTAAGAAGAAAAAGGTAAGAGGACTTTAACAGAGATGAAGCTGTTTTAAAACTGCTCTGACAGCAGTGAAGTATTTTGAAGATAATGAAGGGAGAAAACTTGTTTTAGAAATTTACTATTGATTTAGTAATGAATTAAGCAAATAGCATAAAAAAAATAAGAAGACTTACTGTACTGTAAAATAAATCAAGTAATCGGGAAAATCCCAGGGCTGAAATGAAGATGATAACATATCAGAAACTGGTTTCAATCTACTTCAATATCCATGTGTACCAACACAAAAGAGGCCCCACCTTGGCCTGTATTTGCACTTGAGCTGTAAGAATTGGTCAATTTAATACACTGAGAGTATTTACTAGATCTGGGTGGAATTTGTCAGTGAATTTTCAGAAAGCTTTGTATTGCCAAAACTGTAGTTCCATTCCAATGGCTATTTAATTATCTATACAGGAAGGAACAAGCTAATATAAATGAAGAGAGGAGAGTGACCCCAAAATAGCTAATAAAAATCTGGCTTTTTCACAGGGTTGTAGAAATAAATGGCTTTAACTTTGATTTCTCAAATTGCATATCAATGCCCAGATACTTTGATTATTGGACATTTTATGATGAATCTTTACTTCACCATAAAATCCAGCCTGCACTGCTAGTTTCATGAATTGACATTTCCTAATGAAAGCCTTTTCCCCTGTGAAACTCCTAGTATATTTTTCTCCAGAGCATTAAGCAAGAACATGTGACTTGCAACATCAAGGGCTATTCATAAAGAATACTTTAGTTGTTTGCAGAATATCTCAGCATTTACAGCAGTGACTTGGGTTTCAGATTCCTACTCTATATAATAACAGCATTGAGTTTCTCAGAAAAGCTCCTAAGAAGTATTTATGTGCTTGACTCCTAAATCCAGCCTTTCTAGATCCATTTACTTTACTGCTCAGAGCTTCTCAGGTTAATTTCAGGATCAAAATAGCCTCACGGTTTTACTGTCAGTGCCAGAATGCCCTACAGGCTGGTTTGAGTTAATTCTCTGTCCAAGTCTCACTTCGCTGCTACCCCTGAGAGTATGTCCCCTATAACCAAATTCCTCTGTATTTAACAGCAATTGACAGTACTTGCCAGACCTTCAGAAATGATGTCATAATAAATGTTTCAAACTCATTCATTCCTTACTGGATACTAATGGTCTATACCTCTCATACTCAGAAGGTGGGTTTATTTCCTACATAGGAAAGAGAAGAACCAGTGTAAAGGGCTTATTTCAGAGGAGCTTCAGAGAGTTGTTGGGGTAAACACAGCCTGAGAGGTTTCACAGAAAAGGCAGCTAATCAGACTGGGTTTGTCAGGAGTTCTAGCAGCTGTTTCAACTCCGGGACTTTCAAGGTTTGTGTCAGGAGGATTGTCCTCAATTTTTGGGGTACTGTAAGACTGCTCAGGGGGAAATGTAGCCTGGAATGATTATGCCTAATGCAAAGCCAGAAAAATCTTCTCTTCATTCCACTGCATTGGAGTATCCTTAGGGGCTGAATTAAGAACTGACTGTGCCTGGGTAATTTATAGATGTGGTTTGGTGTGACCTTAATATCAACAGAGAACTAGAATGTGCAATCTAATTTCATTTTGAATCTTGTACAGACTTCACTGTAGACAAAGAAGTGTAGTATTTAGCTGGCAAATGAAGCTGAAACCTGTGGAAAATCAAGTCAGTGAATTTCTTAATGACATTTTCCACTTCCCCAGTGACCTCTATGTGACGGTCTAAAAGCACTTTACAAAAACATACATTTGTTACAATCAAAACTAGTTGGAAGACTATGTTATTTTGTTTCTTTCCCTGTGGAAAATGTTGTCTTTTCTCAGAAAAATTAAAAACTGAAAAAACTCCTGCCTGTGAACTTTTCACTTGAAGCAAAAACTCTGTTCAAAATCTGTAGATTTTGGTAGGAGTAATATCTGTAACCCATCATTCTCCAGTTCTCTTGCGTGAACTATGCTCTGTGTTAAAATTGTATCTTCTGCTGTTCTTCAAGTTTCCCCCCTTTCTCAGAATGAAGCCAGGGAGGCTCTTGGACATCTCTGACTATGCTGCATAAGTGCAGAAGTTATAAACCAGGTGTAGAGACACTATTTCGTACTCAGAACCATTTTTCACTTTCTCATAAGCACAACTTCCAGATAGTTATTTAAGTTATTAGAAAAATTCCTTGCAGTTTTATATTTGGAGATCTGTGGTGGTTGTCAACAAGATTATAGTGACTCACCCTAAATATTTCCAGAGCATCTGGGAAACACCCTTCAGAAAACTTAGTTTTATAAAACACACTACGTATGTTTTTCTGTTGAGGATTATAGAACCTCATCCTCTGGCTCTATGAGAATGAGGTGCAATGACTGCCACGAGCTACCATTTTATGTGACCAAGGTCTACCAGCCCACTTTCTCACTTTTACTTTTTGAAGTTAGAAGGTTGGAGCATTGATCACCTTTCTAGGTAGCCTGTTCAAGTGTTTCACAAACCTCTCATTAAAGGAACGCTTCCTAGTGTCCAATCTAAACTTCCTCTGGTGCAAGTTTGAATCATTCTCTTCCACCCTGTCACTGGATACCAAGGAGAAGAGATCAGCGCTTCCCTCTCCAGTTCTCCTCAGGAAGCTGTAGAAAGCAAGGACGTCACCCCTCAACCTCCTTTTCTCCAAATTAGACAAGCCCAAAGTCCTCAGCGCCGTCTTACAAGACAGTCCTTCCAGCCCTTTCACCCGCTGTGTTGCCGTTCTCTGGACACATTCAAGGACCTTTATAACCTTCCCAAACTGTGGGCCCCGGAACTGCACACAGTACTCAAATTGTGTGCTGTGTCATTGCTAGAATCATCCAACCTGTAAACCAGCTCTGAAAAGAAAACTTGAAGTCAGCACAAAAATTATTCAAGGACCACAAAAAGAGACTGATGCAAGGTATCAAAAGAATGAGGATAACTGAAGAGATGGCATAACACATTTGAAAACACAGCAATCTACTAGTAACAGTAAAGATGAGAAATGAAAAAAAAATTGAAGAAGAGGTTGAGATAAATAACAAAGTTTTCTTTTATTCGAGAACATATCGAACAAGAGGTCATTGGAAGAGACAGTGGAAATTCTAAGAGCCAGCCCGTGTAATTTGCTGACTACAGAGACAGACATAACTAAAGCACAATCATATGAATTCTTTGCCTCTGTGTTCACACAGAAGGTTTGGGGAGAGATGTCAGAAACAGACATAAATTTCCCAGGAGAGCAAGAAAAAATATCGAAGGAGGCAAGATTCAGCCAGAACAGGTGATCAAGGAATTAGAACATCTGAAGCTTAATAGAACTCTAAGACCTGGAAGTATCCCCTTGAGGTTTCCAAAAAGAGTTGCAAAATAGAATGGGAGAAACATTTCCAGATGGAGCTGAAACCTTTATGAAAACAAGGACAACATGACTAGACTATATGAACAAATACAATTTGGACTAAATAAGGACAAAACCTGCTTCATTCCGCTCCAGTGAGTATGGAAAGTGCAATCACAGCTGAATCAGCATAGCAATCCCAAAGCATAAGCTATGTGAAACTACTACAGAGGGGAATTTACCTACTCAGACTACAAAAATATATTTGGGGGGGGGGGCGTGGGGGAGGGGTGTTTAAGGTTTTCTGCTGCTTCTTTTTTTTGGGGGGGGGAGGAATCATACATTCCCAGTCATTAAGTCTTAATGAATGTAGGATTCCTCTGACCAAGGGTAGATTTTTTTACTTGGGCAAGTTTCTTTCTTCTCTCAGTAAGCCTTTTGTTCAAACATGAAGGCAGAGAGTGTTAATCAGGCTGTGCTTTAGGTATATCTGTCTCTTCAATCAGTAAATTGCATCTTAGCTTGCTGCTGTGTCTGACTGTACAGCACTTTAAGGGCTTGAGTCTAGTCAGCCTGCAGCAGACAGCTAAAATTGGCCAGTTAAAGCACACCCAAAGAGTGGGCCTATTTTCTCCTTTGAACTGAAAGAATCTGCAGATAGTAGCTCACATGTACATATTTGCATTTAGGTATCTGAAAGTGGGTAAGGTGATTCCTATCACAAATATTTGAAGCGTAAAGTGCTTCAAGACCAAAAGTTAATTCAGCCAAAAGCTATTTCTTTGTTCTTCAACCTGGTAATGGTGCCTCAATCTATTGTATTTAGGCTAGGGAAAAGGTCAGGGATTTCATACTTAGAAGTAATGCTAACATGTAAGAAAGAATTTTTCTAGGGAAGTAACTTCTTACCACATATCAGAACTGTTAGAAAGGGGAAATATATCTGGCAATATGTCTGAGTGCTTGTCATTGTTATCTATGGTACTAAATTTTAGAACATTCTCTGCCATGAGTTTGGTTTTCTCCATCTAACACTTTTCCCAAACAATTCACAATTGATTTTCCTGTAGTATCTATGAATGCCTCTGAACTCAATTTATGCGTACAGACAGCCAGAAGATCAAAGATGAAACTACATTACGGAAAATTACACTTAAACAAACTGGTAATATCATTTAACTTGCATGGAGGCATAAGTGAAGACTATGCTTGGTTCTCACATTATTTGAGCTGGCAAGAGCAGTCTCTTTGGAATGCAACAGTGAGAACGTATGCTTCTATTATGCAGCACAAGCTGGTGTCTGCTGTGCTTGCAACCCAAAAAGGGTCACTGTTATTGGGTCACTCTAAAGGGCATATTCAATAACAAGAATAAAGGCCAAATCCAGATTATAGAGATTATAAAGTTGAGAGTGTGAAGACAAAGCAGTGGGAGTTGGCAGCCATTGTCTCTTCCCTGCCTCCCCCCTGCAGTTTTCTTTCTTATATTTTCTATGCTATGTATTCACCCTGATGCCTCTTCATTGCAGTCACTCTATAAAGGCTCTCCATTGTCTATTGTCTGTACGGAAGTTAGTGGAAAAGGATTTCTACCCTCCATAGCTCACACTGCATCCCTTTTATGTGTGCCCCAAACAAAGATTAGTGTGCCAAAGAACCTGCATAACGATTTCATCTTTGACAGTAGGTTAGGGAGGCAAGGCAAACTTTCCATGTCTCAAAGGAGTAGCCCGAGTGCAGTGCTTCGTAAGTATGGAAACAACTACAGGTTGTGTATGTATTTTTTATGTACATACACAATAAATTATGCAAATTTGATTTTACCTGATGTGCCACCAAAAGAGAAAAAAACTCAGAGACAAACAAAAACCCCACAATCATACTTTTCATAAAATCAGATGCTCCCATTCTCTGTTATTTCAAAATGTTAAGTGAGCAAAAGTGCAATTTTTATTTCTGCACAAGTTGTTCCCTTTCTTTTCCATATGTTAATCTTTTTCTCTGGCTGATACACAACTAGAAGAGAAAGTGAACAGGTATATAGAGAAAACTATAGTTCTTCCACTATAACTTTTTTCAAAAATACAGATAAAAATTTCATTCTATGTTGTCACAATAAAATACTGTAAAAACCTCAGAAGCAGGATATTCATACTGATAGGAAGAGTACTAGGGTCATGAAGCGCATCTCCATACAGTATTCAAAGTATCACTTCCCTGTGGTTGATAGCGTTTACCTACAAAAAAAAAAAAAAAAAAAAAAAAGAAAGAGGTTTGTTGAACTGGCTTCAAATAGAAACTAAAAGGTAAATACTTATCCTAAAAATAGTCAGGCTTTTAAGGCAGTAAAATTATGTAATAAATGAGAGTTTAAAAATACTCACACTTCTTCATGATCATTGTTTAAGTGCTTGCAGTGTCCATCCATCATCCCTGTCAAGTATAGCTGAGTTTCATGAAGCATGGGGCTACAGGACTATGACGTGAAACCTTAACAGCAATACTTCTCTGTATGAACACTGGAGACACAAAGGGGTTTTTTCATAGGTGGAAACTTAATTCAGCTAAAATTTGCTATTTTACCCATCTTCTCTGATAGACTGTATTTCAATATTTCAACAGGAAATGACATCAACATTTCCTGTTAGAAACCATCCTTCATCATTTGCACATGTGGGCAAGTTTTGTGGATTCTGCAACTGCAGACAGTTCAAACAAAATACAGTTAAAATCTTCCCTTCTCATTCTTTTCCCTCTGTCTCTCCATATGAAGCAAAAGTAATCCGAGTGAAATCTTGTTTTCACCAAAGTCAATAACAAAAAACTTTGTTGCCATCGCAGGGGGTTGGTTTTGTCCTTTGACATTATGAAACTGCCTGAAAATCACTTGACATTTCTACCATTAATCTCTTTAATATAACTATAGATACTAACAAGCATATCTTAACATTGATTTAGAGAATGATTTCATGACAACAATTGCAAGTGTTATTTGGTAGCAGTAAAATGTTGATCTGTTCCCAGATGTTGCAGTTATTCTGTATTTTGGGTAACAGACATCAAAGAGAAAATGTTTCTGGTAAATGTAATAAATAAAGGTAACGGCATAGAGCTGTGAGAGGGTCCTAACATTAACCTTGAAGAATGCACACCAGCAAAAAACACTTGAAAAAAAATCAATAGAAAGGTCTCGCCTTTCTTCAGACATCTAAGTGAGCAATAATTTTGAGAGAAAGTACATAATTTGGAAAAGTTACTGTGACAGTCCTGCAGCTCTTTCAAGTGGGGGAATGAAATAATATACCTTATTTTACAGAAGATTTTTCAGAACCCAAAGGCCTTTTCCTGTTTTCTGCTGCTTGCAGAGTCATGTTTAAGCACTTACAACAAATGCTTGATGGATTTTGTAGTCAAAATCTGTCATCAGTTCATGTATTTTTAGTAATGTTGGTGATAGCAAAATCTGTGTAAATTATTACAAATGAATTTGTTGCTGTCTGCTAGTCAATCTGCTTTCTCTTGCTTCACAATATTAATTTGTGGTTTTTTTGTGTTTTTTTTTTTTTTTTTTTTTTTTTTTTCTGGCTCTAATTGTTACAATAATACAAGAAGTTTATACAGTAAGTTAACCCAGCATAATAACCAATTTGTTTCTTTTATCATTTGCATTGTAATTGATTTTTCTTTTTCTCCAAAAAATTACACACATTTGTTAAAACATTAATGCTTATAATGATACTGGGGCTGATGTTGCACCACTGGGCTCTCAGGTGAAGTGAGACAGCTCATGCTGACTATTGGCTTCAGTGGGAAAATACCATGCAAGTAATTTTACAGAGGCAAGTTCAGAACCTCTCAATTTTGAATCTTTAACAATTTCTGGAAGAAAAAAGAATTAAAAGTGATGTAAGCATCTGATTTCCTAAGACACCAAATGGAATGAAATTTAGTGCTGAATTACCTTTAAGTTTTTGTGCAGAAGCTTTTAAGAAAATCAGTGAACTAGGACCATAAAAAGCCAGAAAAAAATATTTTCATGATGCTTTATCTCACAGTTCATTTATTTTATTAGTTCCACTTTCTGGTTTTCTTCCCTTTTCTTCCATAATTTATCTTAAAATCTTAAGCACTATCTTACTTCAAACTTTAATTTATCAGAGATCCTATTAACTAAGTTCCTATAGAATATGAGAGTATACAATCCTTGCAATGTTTTTTTTCTTCACAGCACTGTTATGGAAGATACACTTCACACATGGGTAACAAAACCATTGAGAAACTAATGAACAGATCAAAAATATAATTCAGGCATCTAACTTTAAATACACATGCAATTTAGAAATCAAAAACACCAAATTATTATCCTTAAGACTCCCATTCAGCATATTTTAGGAATTCCCAAATTTCAATGATCCATTACTTTGTGACCTTAGAAAATCTTCTTAGGTAACTGCAGCTGAATTGTAGCACACGTACTTTAGGCTCTTACAAGTTTGAGCAATGCATCAGCGAGCCATTAAATAAAGCTATTTAGAGACAGCCATTCCTTTGCTTAAATTCCCGGGGAAATTTGATCTTATAGACAAGATACTCTGACAGCATGCCAAACATGCACATTAAAATTCTAGCACAGAGGACAGAACTTGAAACCAAACATAGCTGAAAGACCAAAAGATTAATTTAAACATGGGGAATTTGTTTGCCTTAAATTTTTGATGTCTAATTCATGAAGAGGTATCCATACCCTACCCACAGTAGTCATGGAGTGCAATCTTTATAGCATCTTGTTTGTCTAATATAGTGACACAGGAAAATAGTTAATGGATGAAGAAGAGGATTTGCCATGCCTCCTATTACAAAGAGCTGATCGCTTGCATGGTTCTGAGGAGGTGTCTGTCTCTTCTGGGGATGCTCAGCCCAGGTTGCTCCTCTACACACAGATACTTACAACTTCCTTTCAGAAAGGGCTTTGAATCTTTGATCCTAGTGACACACCACACATCTCACAGATCAAAAGAGAGGTGGGATTTCAGATGTTCTCTTCTTTAAGTGTCTCCGAGGGTTTACTTAATTCATCCTGTTCCCTAGGATGCTGGCTGTTATGCTTCTCATTGCTACAAACCTAACCATTTAAATGTTATGCCAAGTTTATAGGCAAAAATAAATTCATGCTATACATAGCATTTGGAGCTGTGTAGATGAGGAACGCAGATACGGTTGGGCTTGAGGTGGGGTTTTTGGGTTGTTGGTTTGATTTTTTTTTCCCCCAGAGCTTGCTCTCAGGTCTTCTTTTCTGACTTCATTAGTTTGTCTAGTTAAGGATTAAATCAACAAAAATTATGAATTGTTCAGTTAGGCTTATGAAGTTTAAGCCCTGATATATGCCAAGCCTTTTGTTAGTAAGATCAAGGTGAATCTCAGTATATTTCCAATTAAATTTTTAAACTGCAGCTTTAATTAGCTCACAATAATTTTTATTGCTATGAAGAAATATGCCATAAGGTATGAGTGAAGGGGGAGCTACTGGGCAGTGTAAGATCAGGGATATAAATGGGATTTCAGAGGGCTTCTTATTCAGTGAGGTAGCATCTATGTATTATTTTTTTTTAACTTTTTTCTCTCTCTGACATGATCCCAAAGCCTCACATACTATAATGATTCCCACTTTGCAATTATTCCTTTAGAACATGAGCTTTCAGTGCTTTCAGAAAAGTTCATTGTTTTTTCTACTACTATTAATTTACAGTTACATAGGAAATAATGTTTCTTAAATTTATTTTTTACATATTTTACACACTTCAACAGTCTGTCTGAGTTCATAAGGATGCACACTTATACCCCATAAAATCTGAACCAGTGTTAAAGTATGTGCCCACTTTTTCTTGTCTGAATTTTGCAGTTATGCTGTTTGCTTCCACAAGAAAACAGGTTGAGACCTAGTTTCAGATAAAAAGGATCATTCTTTAGCCAGGACATCTCAACCAGTCCATAATAACCTGCTGGGGTGGGAAAAGTTCAAGCCAAAAACTTGATTTCCCTAGAGCCAATCAAAATGATAAATGCAGTGGTGGAAGATCACAGCTGACTGGGTTTAGTCCTCTCATCACTAGTTGCAGATGGCATGCAATTTAAGGATGCCCATTTGGTAAAATTTACCAGTTTCTCTTGAGAACACACATATGGGTTTGCATTTAAAAAACAATTGTACCAGAAATAGCATTTTAAGCAACAGATGTAAGTATTGACAGAGAAAGGATACCCAAAAAAGCAGAATATATCCACACCACAGAATGGAAAGAACTTTTGTTATGCATACAGCAACTCATGTGACATTTTAACTTTTAAAGTAGGGACAGGAAAAAAACAAAACAAAACAAACAAAAAAACAACCAAGCCATAAAAATCAATGAATACCACACTTGCCAAGCCTCCTAAATTAGATATGAGCTTCTGTCATTACAGTTTATGCATTTCAAGCATTTAACCTTTTTTTTTTCCAACTTCATATTTCAAAGCGACAATCTCAGATCCCCACACAGCAAAGAACTGTCTTTAAAAGAATTATGAGCTGGGGTGATCTCTTTGCTTGCTTTGAAATCTAGATTTAGCTAAAGGGAAACACACAACCAGATTATTTGATGTAATCCATCCTTAATTCAGAGCAGATTTTTTTTGTGTGTGTAGTGTTTAGACTTTTACCAAAAGACTGGCATAGATTTTTCAGCCAATTGCATGAATAAAATAAAATAAATGAATAATTAATTCTGCAAAGTTATCATATAAATAAAACAACTGTCAGGGTAAATCATAATGCTGAACTAAGACAGTTAAAGGAACAGTTATGTTGACCATAAAAATCCACCAAAAAGAAGCTCAATGTATATAACACAGCACCTAAATAACTTTCACAATTAGTTTCCATTTTTCTGTTCAAATATAGTTATGGACATTTCTTGATGAGAGGAAGCCATCTCTTCAACAATGTAGGCCATTAAGTCTCTTCACTCTAACATTACATATGGGAATATAATGCAACTAAGAGACTGGATTTGAGCCAGTACCTTTGTCCTGGATTTAGCTAGTATAGAGATAATTTTCTTCCTAGTAGCCAGTGCAGTGCTGTGTTGTGGCTTTAGTCTGAGAAGAATACTGATAACACACCCGTGTTCCAGTTGTTGCTAAGTAGCACTTACCCTGGTCCAGGATTTCTCAGTCTCTCATGCTCTGCCAGTGAGGAGGGGCACGAGAAGCCAGGAGGAAGCAAAAGCAAAACACCTGACCCAAACTAGCCATAGGAACATTCCTTAACACAGCATGTCATGCCCAGTATATAAGCTGGGTGGATTCACCCAGAAGGGACTAATCAACTGATCACTGCTCAGGTTGGGCTGGGTATCAGCCAGCACTTCTGGTTTTCTCTCCTTTTTTTTTTTTTTTTTGTTGTTCCTTATTGCTAATATCATTATTGTTATTGTTGATATTATTTCAATTATAATTATATTTTACATAATTTCAATTATTAAACTCTTCTTAACATTATTTCAATTTTCCTTCCCATCCCACCCAGTTACATTTTAAAATAGCTAGCTCTTCAATAGACACAACTGTGTGCTACTTGTTTTTCAGTCTCCTGATTTTAATAACCTCAGCTACAAGAAGACATGTAAATTATGACATTAGTAGGTAATATTCTGGGGTTTATGTTCAAAAGTTGTCTAGCTTAAAGAAGCTGTTAGGATTTGATCTGTTTTTATTTGTGAGGAGGAAAGATGAGGAGTGGGTGCTCTGATACAGATCCAGTGAATGTGAAATTAGTTCTCAAAAGGTAAGACAAACTGATCTCAGTGACAAAATATTTAAATGTTATTTTGAAAAGAAGAACCAGCAATAAAGCATTCAATATTATATAGTATGCAGGCAAACCATTGGTGTCATTCACTCCTGATATGTTCTTACATACATTTTTACATTAAGCTATTATATTGACACACTGCTAACAACTTTTGAGTGTGATACAAGTTCAGAAGCATCCTATAAGTAATCATCACAAGCCCAGGCAGAGTGAGCATCTCTTATGTGGTTAAAAAGAAGTGTGTAGGAACCAAAGAACATCAAGAAACAATATGTATTATTTTTACTTTTTTTGTTGGAAAAGAGCAAAAAGAAGTGTTAGCAGAGATTATGGCTCAGGTCTAAAAAACCATGAGCATCTTAATCTCATACAAAACTGATTTTGGGGACCATTGCAGATACTACAACATAATCTCTACAATCAAGGTAAAAAAAAACAAGTGTTCTGGGCAAACAATAAAATTCATTTACTCTTTGGTTTCAGTTAGCTTCTTTGCTTCTTCTGTTGACCTTAATTCCCTAAATATAATTATCTTATGTTGCTCTTTTTTTTCTTTCTTTTTTCTTCTTTTTCTTTCCTAGACATATTTTGCCAGATTCTCAGCTTGCAGGAGCTAGAGGAGACAACCCAACCAATCTTCAGTGTCTGAGGCTGGGTTGGTTGACATTAAGTGACTTTCAGACTGACATAAACCCAAGTGTTTAAGGCTATTAATGTCAGGGCTAAGAAGACCATAGTCCCACACGTTACAAATAGTCACACACATAACAGTCAGTTTAAACTGGTTTGAATTTTGACATTTAAGAAAATTTAACAAATTTTAAAACCTTGTAATATAGGTACCCTCATAATAGTTTGCCTATACTGTTAGAACTTTTAATAAGCTGCTTACAACCTTTTGCAAAAGACATAAAAAAAAATAAGTGCCAATGAACTTCTGAACCTTTGTTAATGAAGAATGATGTAATTAAAGAAAACAAATTTATGGTCTTGAAGGCACCAAGCATTGTGGGAGTCCCTCATAGGTCACAAAAAAAGGGCATGCTGCAGATAATAAATACAATTGTAGTACAGCTTGAATCTGATTTCAGCGGTGGCCCAGCATCCATAGATCTTCCACCATTAGATTATAAACTCTCCTGTCTATTTAGTGACAGGTTCATGTTACTTATTCGACACCAAAATTAAGCACCTACTCATCTTTATAAATTGGAGTCATGTAGATAGATACCCACAGAAAATGAGTGAGACTCCAAAGCTTTTGATTCTCTGTGTTAAAACAGACCAGTTCTAATGTGGCTGAAAAAATAATCATACCTTAGAGCTACAATCAAGATGCTAGCTGTCTTTCCTGTTATGGTCCATAAAAGGCTCAAATCAGAAGCTTTCTACTGAACACATACAGCACAGTCTGACAGGACAAGTTTCATCCCAAAAGGCAGTATGAGAGTCCTAGTCCTAGTTTATAACGTGCTAAATACTAGCGTACCTCCTTTCCCTAACAAGCAAGATGTATAGGTTCAAATTCTCTCAAGTCTGGTAGCTTCCTAACACAATTCTGTCATAATCCACCCCAAAGTCCACAGCTAATGGGATAGTCTATCTGAAATATTGTTACAGACATTCTCACTGTTGCAACTGATGAGGAAGAACTTCAGGATTCATTGGCACAGACAGTATTTATTATATGTCACTTACACTTAAACGAACTCTTTTCATACAATTTTCTCTAACAGGAGGCATCAGTAATATGAGACTGCTTAGCTCTTTTCATTGATTAGATCACTATCAGCATCTAGACTACTGTAGCTGTCTGTTAAACCAGGTGAAAGATGTTTTGAAGAGAAAAAAAAAACTGGGACAATTATAGGTGATAGATGTTGCACAGATTATTTTTTACATTAAAAAAAAAGATAGACTAAGGGAGATAAAACAGGCAGAATTGGCTGAGAAACAGAGAACAGGAGGATTTTAAAAAATGCCAGCGCATTAAACAGAGAGATGCTGCAAGGTTTCATATTAAACTCCATGCTTTTTAATGCGTTTTATTAATGATCTGGAAGAAAGGATTGTGCAGTGAGGTAGAAAGATGACACAAAGCTGTCAATCAATACCAAAAGGTACTATGAAAAGCATTAGCAAAGGAAAAGTGCCTTCTATCCAGTTTTTCAGGTTCTAGATTCACAGGTGATAGTTGCTTCAAAACCACTGAAACCAATTGTGAAGTTGTGTGGTGGGGGGCTACGGTAGGCCCATGGATTCCCTGACTGAAGAAATGAAGTTAGAACTCAGTCTTGAAGATGTTAAAGTGTATCCATGAGAAATGAGGCACCAGAGGCATCCAGGTGAGAAAGTAGAAGGCATCTGGAGGAGCGAGTCAGATAAAGGGAGTAAATAACTACAAAGGAAGAACTTGGCAAAACAATGGACTTTAGTAAAAATTTTTGAACAATGTGTTGACAACCAATCATAAATAGAATAACAAACTGTTAGCCAATAAGTTTGTACTGTGCTATGCTTGACCAATGAGACTGTACAATGCTATATAAAAAGATATATAAACAGGAGCTCTTCTTAGTAAAGGACTTCACTGGCTGCTTAAACTCTCTACCTATCGTGGCTGTTTTCTGGCAGTCCTGATTACTCTGAGACAAAGTTTTGAAGTTGCTTACATTCCTAGAAGGCTCAGATAACACCATGAAAAGGGGCGGGAAAACAGAGACTATGTTTGTCTCTGTCACTGTGCCTTACTGTCCCTGATGGGATCCTGCGGGTGTATTCGGGACCTGATGGTCAACTTGCCATGCTGAGGGCTCTTGATGGACCTTGCTACCAGACTAAAGCTCTAACTACCTTACTTTGTCATTGTAGGACTGAATCACGTCTGTGGGAGCACACTACCCACTCCACAGTAACCTCTGGCTCCCTGGCATTTTACCCTCAAGGAGCAGCCTGCTCCTGCAGTTCTTTGTTCAGATGAAAAGGACATATTTAGATGTCTAACTTTAAAACAAGAGTATCCTGGGAGTCCTTGTTTCTTCAAAGAATACCCCTATTCACCTTAATCCTGCTATGGAAAACATCTGGAACTCACTGTCTTGGCTCACCTGAGAATATAGGTAGAGCTCACCTAAACCCATTTGGGATGTACAAACGAAGATTAAGTACTAATAGGTATTTCACATATGTCCTGAGAATAACTAATATGCACACATAACAATGGTAGCTGTACAAAATACAGGCATTTTCAAGTAAAAATTAACTGAAGTTTACTGCCTTCTTACTTTGCTGCTATTTCTGCAGGAAACTGATAGTTTTTGGTCCCGGTCTCAAGCTGGGGAGAAGACTGAGCAATTCCTTCCTACACTTTAAGAAAGTTATTTTTGAACTTGTTTTGAAGATGGACTCTGTGGCACCCAAAGAATAGAAAGTAAAGATTGTAGCAACTTCTCATGAAAGCAAAATTTTGAGTAAGAGATGTGGATAGTGATGTGAGCTTCTGCATTTTAGATTACAGTCACTGCAAACAGACTGTGTGTCTGATATGCAGAAGCACTGGAAGCTGTACTCTGAGTACTTGAAGCAGAAATATAGTCATAGAATCATAGACTCACAGAATGGTTTGGGCTGGGATGGACCTTCAAGTTCCAACACCCCTGCAATGGGCAGAGACACCTTCCACTAGAGCAGGTTGCTCAAAGCCCTGTCCAACCTGGCCTTGAAAACTACCAGGGATGGGGCAGCCACAACTTCCCTGAACTACCTGTTCCAGTGTCCTACCATGCTTGAAGTAAAGAACTTCTTCCTAATACCTAATTTAAATCCACCCTCTTTCAGTTTAAAGCAATTGTCCCTTGTTCAATTATTACATGCCCTTATAAAAAGTCCCCCTCTACCTTTCTTGCAGGCCCCCTTTAGGTATTGGAAGACTTATCTAAGGTCGCCCTGGAGCCTTCTCTTCCCCAAGCTGAACAACCCCAGCTCTCTCAAACTGTCTTCATAGGGGAGGTGCTCCAGCCCTTGGATCACCTTTGTGGCCTGCCTCTGCATCGCTTTAATGGGTCCATATCGTTCTTATGTTAGGGGCTCCAGAACAGAACAGAGTACTCCAGCTGGGGTCTCATGAGAGCGAAGTAAAAAGGAGGATCATGTCCCGTGACCTGTTGGTCATGCTTCTTTTGATGCAGTCAGGATACAGTTGGCTTTCTGTGCTGCAAACACACATTTCCAGGTCATGTTGAGCTTCTTGTCAACCAGCACCCCGAAATCCTTCTCCTCAAGGTTGCTTTCAATCCATTCTCTGCACAGCCTGTGTTTGTGCTTGGGATTGCCCCTACTCAAGTGCAAGACATGCTGGTTGTTTAGCATTTGAGACTAGAGAAATAACAATGTCTGATAAAATGAATAACTCAGTGTTCAGAGCACTAAACAAAGCTTTATATCACACTTTTTGAATGATTAGAATAGTAAATGAACATCCTCCTCAACTAGGTATTGAGTAACACAGTTGACTATGTCAATGAAGATAGTGTCTGAGGATGAGTTCCAGTTGCTGCAAATGACAGATACAGCTTGTGCCTTAGCTTGGGTTGTTTAGTGATTCAGTTCTCCTGAAATGAGTGTTTTATAAATGGATAAATTGAGTGTCCTTGAGAACATCCAGGGGAAGATTCTTTCCACTTTTGTTTAGACATCTAAATATAAAACTGAATTAAATCAACCTCATCACTAGCATTTTTTAACTTTGTATTGTTTGATTATTGCATCCTTAATGATTATCTTTCAGATGCATTCTTTTTCCTACCCCATATTCTGTATGCAGATGAACTATTATCTGTTAACATCCTGCACTGTATTCTAAAAAGTGAAGCAGATTTATTATTGTTATTGTACAGTAAGGAAGAATCCCAGACATTGTTAATATCCATCACATAACGCATTAGATTTTGATTGGGTTTTTTTTTTTCTTTTCTAGCTTCATATGCTTATCTCTTGATGAAATGTAGCACTTCATATAAATATGATCCTCCATGGTTGTTTTTTCTGAATTGCTTGTATTTATAGCAAAACATTAAGGTCACTGAAGAGTTACAGTGCAGAAAACAATTCATACTTTGTTTCCTCCTGGCTTTTTCTGTTACTTTCAGGATAGTGTCTGACACTTTACAACTTTTTTATTTTGCAACTCCATTGCATATTTCACAGCTGTGTCCTTGAAAATCATACTCATAATTGCAGATATTAAGGTTAGGTTGCTTCTGTTAAAAGCTACATCTTTGAGTGCTTATTACTGTGCAGGGTGGGAAATTAATCTCTTTGGGTATCATGTTAGTAATCACCAGACTGGTAGGATTCAGCTAGTCACCTTGGTTTTGCTATGCTGGCTAAAGCGCATTCACTTTTTGAATGAAATTAGTTGGGGGAAACATTATGAAGACATTATAATATTTGCAGTTATCGGAACAGAAGATACCTCTCCCTTACAAAAAGTGATGTTGTTAAGTTCATGTTACAATTTATAGAGAAAATCTGAGTATTTTCTTTCTTATTCCTGCAAAAATCTCTCATTTATTTTCAACTTATTCTGAGTATGTGAGTTAATTTACCTTAGCCAAAAAGTCAGATGTGGTTTTGGACAAAGACCACTCTCAAGATGCAGTGTAGATGTCACTGAACCAGTCTGAGTTGCTGTCCCAGTCCTCTAAAATTACAACACCACCAACATCTCAAAGTAAACCTTACTTACCAGAGGCATACCCTTAGATGCAGACTATGGGAACACCAGTCTTGTTGGCTGATATACAGCCTTCACATTATTTCAGACATTTTGAACTGAAAAAGAAACCCAACCAGCTAAACCATACATGTATAAAAGTGAACCAGTGCTTGTATCATGATATGGAGCTTGGAGAAAACACTGAGTCAAATGCTAAGCTATAACAGCATGGCAAATCATATGTAGAAGGGACTAGCTCTGAGCAACTTGGGCGCAAGTCTCTGTATTTGGAGACAAGGGATCACTCCCTTGCAGTGTGCAGCTACTTCTGGCTTTTAAAACCATCTATATTAGTCTAAGAGAAGTTATCCAAGTGCCATTTAACTTAAATAACTTAAGAAAATAAAGACGCATTCATTTTGTTTAATTTAGAACAGAACATGCTTTAGTTTTACATAGACAGATGTATGCATCTTAAAAGTAAACTTATATATAATTCTTTAAGCCAGTACCTCACATAAATCAAAGTAGTTTAGATTCAAGCAATTTGCACAAACACTGTGAGAATACATGGCTTGTTAGATTATATTTCTTTAAACATATTCACAGGTTCAAAATAAATCTAGCTCAAGTGGGAAATGATTAAGGTCAGTACTGAATTTAGTCTGCAAGTTGGCATTTGTGAAAATCCTACAGGTCTCCCAAGAACATTAGTGTGTCCATACTACAAAACAACAGAGGACTCATTTAGCCCAAAATCCTGGAGGATGCAATGAATGATTAGGGAAGATGACAAGTAGAACAAGAATCGAGTGTCACTTTATCTGGTCTTGCTTTCCTATTCCAGGCATCAACTGCCTGGGGCTTTCTGAGCTAGAGGTTTCATCCAAGTCACTGTCTTTACTAACTACAGAAGGACTTTTGCTTTCTGGACAATTTTTTTTTTTTTTTAAATACTTTCTGAGATTTATCAAATTCCTATGAAAATAAAATTTACTGTTTAATTACATATTGTGTGAAAAAGGTACTTCTTTTGGATCACTATAAAGCTACTGCCTGTTCATCTCCTGAGGTGCTCTTTGGATCTTGAGTTATGAAAAATAGTGAAAAAAGTTCCCTAGTCATTTGCTCTGTTTTTTTAATTATTATTATTATAGCATACTTTCCTTTTTTTTTTTTTTTTTTTTTTTTTTGGGGGGGGGTGAG
>JARCZZ010037401.1:0-30600 GCA_030323915.1 Brotogeris chrysoptera | reverse complement strand
CTATGGAATAACCTCTTGGGTCAGTTTGGGTCAGGTGTCCTGTCTCTGCTTCCTCCCGGCTCCCCCTCCTTCCTGGCGTAGCATGAGACTCAGAACGTCCTTGGCTAGACCAAAACGTTACCCAGCAGCAACTGAAAACACTGGTGTTATCAGCACAGCTCCAAGGCCCAAAAATCAAAAACACAGTGCTGCATCAGCTACCAAGAAGGAGAAAAATGACTGCTGCTGCTGAACCCATGACAAAGGTCAAACACATTCGGGAAGGTGGAGCAATATTCCAAAATGATGACTTATCTTCAACCAAAATGTTATGCTCTGTATAGTTATATGCTTCATTAAAAGTATATTTATGCAACACATTATGACTCTAAGTCTGGATTCTAGAAATAGTTTTGTTTGTGTAACAACTTCAGTACATTTTTATAATACATTAAAAAACTATAACACATTACAGTTATTATGCAACTTTCTATAAATAACTCTTCCTCTTTGTACACTTTCTAACACAGAATGATGCCACCTAAAAAGACTGGCTATGGTTATGAATGGTAATAACTGTCTATTTTTTAATATATTGATTTTTTATCTCTCATAATTTTTACTAGCTTATCATTCCCAGTTTCAGATTTGAGGTGCTCTGTAGTATGTGCTTTAGGTAGTTAATTAGCCAACAAAGGGAGAGAGAGAAAGGAAAACTAAAGACAGGAAACAGGACAGGGAAGGAAATGATACTGCACAATGACTTGAGCTTGTTATTCTATGTTAAACATCTTTCCTGCCCTGTTTAACTCAAATATCTGTAATTTCATGCCTTTTCATGAATTTCATTCTTATTAATTACAGTGATAATTATAGATTAACTTATATATTATTTATATAGCACTTACAGGTACTTAACTGCTTGGAAAAAAAATCACTGTCAAAAAGTTACAGTTGAAATAGGTATCATGAAGACATAATGTCTATGGATAGTATATAAGTATTAGGATGGATACACACTAGAGAAATGATAGCATAAGAATAATTGTTTTGTCTCTTAGTGAACTCAAATTTGTGCAGTTAGATATATGAATTTCACAGAAATATATAATATGCTGTTATATTCCAGTGTTTAAATCATTAAAATTAGGGCTTCCCCGAAGTCATGTAGGATCAACACTCCCTATGACAAAGTTTTGTTAAAATAGTGTCTTAATCTGTCTTCATTGTGAATTTCTGCAAAATCATTTGCATGGTACAGAAGGCAAAGCACTGAGCTCAGTCTGCTGGCAGACACCTAGGGAACTGCTTTACAATTTCAACACCGAAGAAATTTTTGTTGTTGTTGCAATTTTGAAGCTGACACTGTATCTGTTGTGTGACAGTCATACATAATTATAACTCATAGACTTGGTTTTGTTTGTACGGTCTTAGTGGTGCAGCTGAATTCTTTTCAAAGTTAACCCATGGCACAGGACCCATATGGATAGTGAGAAGGAGGGATTCATGGGAGAAATAATGAGCATGCTTGAGGATTAGCTCTAGATTTGGGAAAAATAAAAGTAAGACAAGGTGCTGAAAGCCCTGTTTTGTAAGGACAGTTTACAGGGGAAAAACTGTTCAAAAGCTCATCTCATTTTTGTCCTATCTTGCTGACTGTCTTTGAGTTTATCCTCTGAAAGATTCAGATATTCTAATACAACTTGGCTTTAGTAAGCCAAATAGTAAGAAATATTTTACTCATCTTTGAGGAAGCAGCCATAGAAAGTATTCTGAAAAGATTATCTGCAATGATTTCTCTTAGGTCCCATTTTAATAATGGTGAAAAGTAATAGTATCTGTGTATAGTTACTGTTCAGTTTGCAAATTTAATTTTACCAGCGACCTAAATCATATGTTATGGGACAGTATTTTATTTCAAATTCACAGTTTTCTGGGTGACTGTGAGCACTGTCAGAGATGTCACAGTAATTTTAGCCCTGTATAAATTTTTTTAAATTGTCAGTCTCATACCATATACTTCACTATATATATATACACCATCTCAAAAATAGTGAAGGGAGTCCATCAGATCTATAAATGGCTGGTGATAGGCATCCAAATGCAAGGACATCATGACTTTTGCAGTGGCAATGCAAATCATATGAGGTTTCATACCCTTTTGAAAAGCTCTATGGAATTTGTGTTTCTATATCTTGGTTTAGTTCCTGGTTGGAACTATTCTTTGTCTGGAGAATTACTTCTGTATTATTGTCCAGGAAGGCTGGAGAATGTCCTTCACAGTCTGCCACCCATTAAATTCCTTTTGGCAGGAAAATTCTGTGAAACGTGATCTTGATGAGGCTTAGTTTTGGGATATTATAGTGTTATGTATATTGCCTCTTCCATAACAACATAATAAAAAGCTCAGTAAGCAATAAATAGCAGTGCAGCCTTCAGAGAGGCCATATTGTTCCTGAGTATCAAGTCACTAATTGAATTCAAATAAAATGCGTAGATTTTGTTTGTTGCAGCTTTAAAACTTGAGATGTGAAGACAGCTGCATTCAGAGTTGATGCTTTGTGTTCTTGGTTTACTGTTTTTAAGTATTTGGTATGAATAATGCCTACAAATTTTCTAGCACTACCAGGAATGAGCAGACTGATGTTTCTTCCTGCTCTGTACATTTTTCAGCTAGCTACTTCATATCTTTATTCACCTCTGAATGCTAGGCTTGCAGGAAAGCCTATTTTGGGACTTTCCCAATTATCACCAATATTTGGATCAACAGTTCACATTTTTCAGAAAGTGCTGCAATTTGATAATATATTCCATTTCCACCAAATCTTCAGCATCACATATGTAATTGGATTTTTTTCTTTTATAATTTTTTCCACCATAAGAGCAGGACTTTTTTTCTCCATTTTTCTGATTTTTCTGTAGCTTAACAGTGGAAGCAGGTTGCCTTTGCAAGGTGTTCAATTCTGCTTTAATAGGGCTCAGGTATAAACAGGCTGTTTGGAGAAAAATAATCAAAATTCCTCACTTTCTTAGTTACCCAAGTGTTTCAGAGTGAATGCATCTTTGTTGTTGCAGATGTGTGTTTATTCACTCTAACAACCCCTTCTTAGTACTTCACTTTCTGTGAAACTAATTCTACTAGCTTTCTGGTAATGTAGTTTCTCATTTGACATATGACTGAGAAAAAGCTGACTATGGTGGTTGAATTTGATAAGGTATCAGTAAGACAACAGAAAAGCTGATGTACTTTCTGCCTTCCATGTCTGTGGTGATTTATTTGCAAGAGGGAGAAAGTCTGGATGGTCTTAAAATTCATTTCATGCCACACTGTTGTGGTTTAAGCCCAGCTGTAACTCAGAACCACACAGCCACTCTCTCACTCCTCCCCTTCCTCACCCCACTCCCAGAGGGATGGGGAGAATAGAAAGAATATAACTCCCATGGGTTGAGATAAGAACAGTCCATTAACTAAGGTATAATACAAACCACTGCTGTTACCACCAATAATAGTATTGATAAGGGAAGTAACAAGAGAAGAAAACACAACAGCTCACCACCCGCGGACCAATACCCAGCCCGACTGAGCAGTGACCTAACACTTCTGGGTAGCTGCCCCCAGTTTATATAGTGGGCATGATGTGCTGTGGTATGGAATAACCTCTTTGGCTAGTTTGGGTCAGGTGTCCTGTCTTTGCTTCCTTCCAGCTTCTCCTCCCTGGCAGAGCATGAGACTCAGAAAATCCTTGGCCAGAGTAAACATTACTGAGCAGCAACTTAAAAACATTGGTGTTATCAGCACTGTTCCCAGGCCGAAAATCAAAAACACAGCTACTAAGAAGGAGAAAAAATGAATGCTGCTGCTGAACCCAGGACACACACTAAATAATCAAGTCAGTAAACCAGTTGTCTCACACAGGTTTCTATTCTTCCTAGATATTGTATTGTCATTTAGATTTCCACTTATTGGCTTGCTATGTTGAAGAAGAAAATAATTTTTATATAGCTGATAGGCCTGGGCACATAAGTCTCCCCTGTGTATCCATTCCAGATGCCCTGAATTATGACCTTGTAGTACTCTATTCTCAGATTCTTAGGAAAAATATGAAGAAATTATTTAAAGAAAGACCCTTATTGTGCTACAAACATTGCGTACAACTGTTGTTTACAAGTTCTGATTTGATTTTAAAACTAACGTGGAATATTTTGAAAATTAAATATAGCACCTACTTACTCTTTTATCTGTAGAAAATGTTTATTGCAAATTTCTGTGACCAATGTAAAAAATGTTTAGTAAATAAAAAATAACTCCAGTTTTGCATAAAGGACTCACACCAGTTTTAAAGGCCTTCGGGGACTTTAGTTTTTAGGGGCAACAACTTTAATTCCTTTCGTAGATGTGATCACTAAAGTGCTGTGATAGCAAACATCTAGTTTCGCATATTTTACTCTCATTCACCCTACGCTTCTTCCCTTATACTTCCTTAGTACATTTTCATATGTAGAGTTTTGTGTAATTAAACTCAGCTGGCAATGTTTTTTAAAATTATCCCAAATGATGACCCTAAAATGTTAGCAGGAGAGATGCTCTCATCAATTAAAAGCATCTTTCTAAAAATGATATCCACTGTTCGAAGTCATTTAAATTTTTGCAGAAGTTCCCCAACTGCTTCATCTGGTCTTGCCTGTTGAAGCATGGCACAAGGGAGGGTGTTATGGACATATCTATAAAAAGTCTAATTTACATTAATCGCACGAAAGCCACATAAGAAGTTGCTTGGATTCCAGGACAACCCATTAAAGAGCTAGAGCTTTGTAGGGAAATCTGTGTTACCCAATACATACTATTGTGATAATGACTTTCTAGGATCATTCTAATGAAAAACATGCAAAGGTGCAGCAGAGCCTTTTCTGATTGAGATGTACATGGTTAATATTTTGCTAGTAACATATTTAAATGCCCTTCAGTTTAAAGAGAAAACCACATATTCCTGTTATTCTTTTTCAGATAATTTCAACCTCTATTTCTGTTATTTCATACAGTATTTTATGCTCCACAATTAGAAGATTCGACATTTTAAATTGTGATTTTTTTTAATGTTGTATACAGGTTAAGTTTTAAAATTTTTTAACAGGATATTATATGGTATTTCATCAATAGTCAATAAATAACTTCAATATTACAAGATAAATAAGTAACAACTTTATTTATACAAAAAGGTCAGACTATCCATTCTGTTGAGTGCACAGTTATTAAAAAATTAAAGGATTTGAAAAAAAGCTGTTTCTGAGGCAGTCCTTTCAGAAAGCCAGTATGGAAATTTAACACCTCATATTTGAAAGCTTTCTTTGTAAACTGGGGGATCTTTGGGTGTGTTAAAGACTCCTTTCTCCAAATATTGATTATATTGCTTATATTACTCTCATATTTAAGCGTTTGAAAAATAACTAGCAAGAAGGTATAATGAAATCATTATTGAAGATGTAAAAAGAAATTAATTTTTATTCTTTCTGGTTAATTATATTGTCTTTGTATACTCCAGCTTTTTAATAAGAGTGGGAAAAGGCTGAGCATGTATAATTGAGCAAATATTTCTATAAACTGTAGAGTTTATGCATTGTATTATACTAAGAATTCAGATAGCACTATTTAAACAATGAATGTGTAAGAAAAATTTGCAGAATATAATGCAACTTTTCATTTGCTTCCTTAAGAGGCAACTATACCAATGCTCTGAAGTAGTAAATAAGCTTACCGATTGTTCCTTCCATTTAAAAATGTATTAAAACCTTTTGCTGAGGATAACAAACATCAAACTTTCACATTTCATGGCTTTAGAACAACCACTCTACTGATCTTGGAAATATGTGGATGAAAAGCCTGTCAAACCCAGTAAGATTTCAGGCAGAATAAATTCGCATAGGGTCTCTTCAACTTAAGTCTTGTGTAGTTGCAATGAGAGTTCAGCTATGATCTAGTTATTGTTGAGTGCTCTGCAAGCAGACAAGAATAGACAAGGACCTTGTTACTCTCTTGGAAAGATTTTTTGTTTGGTTTCTTTTCTCAGAATGGTTGAGTGATCAGAGAACTTTGAAGTCATCTGGTCCAAAGCCCCTGCTTAGGTAAGGGTACCTAGAGCTGGTTGTACAGTACCACATTAAGATGGCTTTTGAGTATCTCCAAGGAGGAGACTCCATAGCCTCTTTAGGTGACCTGCTCCAGTGCTTAGTCACCCTCACAAAAAAGTGCCTCCTGATGTTCATATGGATCCTCCTGTGTTTTAGTTTGTGCCCATTGCCTCTTGTTCTGTCATTGGGCACCACTGAAAGGAGCCTGGCTCTGTCCTCTTTGAATCTTCCCTTAGGCCACACATCATCCAAGATTGTCCATGTTCCTGGATAGATTTTTAGAGCAATAGCTACCTTAGAAAGTATTTGAGGAATTTTGTCATTCCGGATGAATAAATTGTAATTTACTAAATGGAAAACTCCTTGGAGATATACTAATTAATTTTCTGAGAATTTAAAGGAGATTAAGGTCTCTCTATGAGTATATTCTGAGTATTCCAGTGAATAAAAAAATTTTTAGTATTAAGCAATTGTGAGTATTCCAGTGTCATTAGTCTGCAACAAGTGAACCCTTAGAATATGAAACCAAAAAGCAAAAGTGGATCTGTTTCATCTCAAATATCTGTTCTCTGCTGTCAGTATCTGACTCCAGGACTTTCTGCATCAGCTAAATACTGGAGGAGATATGTGATATTACTTGGCATATAAATCTATAAATTTGCTTGGTAGTTTATATATGGTAAAATTGTAGATGACAGTGAGCTACAAAAGTTATGCTAAACCCCCTTGAATAGATAGTTTCCACTGTAAATCTTCCTCATTTTCTGACAGAAAGGCTACTGTCATATAAAGAGCCTTTGTTGAAATACAGTTAAAGGCAAGCATTTATATTTATTGTTCAAATTATGTCACATTTCTTCTAAGGATAATATTTGTATAAACTAAATATCGTTCAAGAAATTTATCCAAAAATCACTTGAAGAAATAATATGTCTTACTGTAAAATAGTAAATATTTTGTAACCTTAACTTGACATTCCCATTTTAAACATTTCTGGAGCAAAACCTTATTTTGTAGAGAGTAGGCAAACTGACAAAATGAGATTAATTTCCTAGATGTTTAAATGAGAAAAAAAAAAAAAAAAGCTGTAATTTATTCTGGAAGTATGAGTTTTGAAAGGTACGGGATAGTCAGCACTTTAAGTGGTATCTGGGAGAAGTGATACATGCTGCACAACACCTTTGTAAATAAAACATCCACAAGTGTGGACACTTCAGAAACAGAAAAACCTGACAAAGTGAAATTTCTATTGAAACTCTTCTCTTTAATTTTGTATTCCTTAATTTGCATAATGACCTGATGTGTTAGCACAGCAACCTGTAAGAAACTGAAAGGAGTGAAAAGGCTTTTAGAAACCTTGGGCTATTTATTCAGCGTAATTTTAACTGGTGCTTCATATTTGAAGAGCAGCTGGGAGGCAGAACACTCAAAATGCAGATAATTTCTGGGAATTTCTTATGCAATGTATCATCTAACATGTTGCTTTTTACTTACTTCATCTATTTTCCTTAAAGAAATACCAGCTGATTGAACCTCTTTTCAAAATATTCCAACATAAATTTTCAATATATTGTCATACTTAAGATATTCAGGCAGTAAATTAGAATAACTGCTGGAGACCTAATCATTCCTACATAATGGAAATAATTTAGTTTTCCATGCTATTCATTCAATTATTTACATCCCAAGAAAAGAGCTTGCTCATCAAGCTTGTCCATATCTATTTTCAATTAACCGAGTGAAATTCACAAGTTTGAGAGGTAAAAATGATGATAGCAAAACTTCCTTAAATTTTAGTACAATGATTTAGAATGTCTAATCCTTAGATGAACTGCTCTTGCAGTTCAGTTTAAGACACTGACAACCTGCTCAAGCAGGGCTACCTTGATCTGGTTGCACAGGAACAATTCCAGATAGCTTTTGAATATGTCCAAGGAGGGAGACTCCACAACCTTTATTAGCAAACTGTGCCAGTGCTCACTCACCCTCACAGAAAAAAACATGGTTCCATGTTTCCTAATGGTCAGATGGGACCTTCTGTGTGTGTTTGTGCCCATTGTATCTTGTGAAAAGAGCCTGATTCCTTCTTTACAACCTATTTTTAAAAGTTCATCTATCTTGCTGGATGTTCTCCAGGCTACCCAGTCTCAACTTGACTTAAGGAAGCATTTCTTTATAGCAAGAATGGTTAAATGATGGAACAAGCTTTATAGAAAGGTGGTCAGTGTGTCGTGCCTGTCAGTGTTTGAGAGGCATTTGGACAGTGGCCCTAATAAAATGCTTTAACTTTTGGTCAGCCCTGAAGTGGTCAGACAGGTAGACTAGATGATCACTGTAGGTCCTTTCCAACTAAAATGTTCTTTTCTATTCTATTTTAAAGCTCTCTCAGGCTTTCTTCATAGTAGAGATGGTTCAGTCCTTTCATCATCTTCAGGTCCTTTCACTGGACTTTCTCTAGTATGTCTATGTCTTTCTTGTACTGAGGAGACCTAAACTTGACAGAGCATTAGAGATGGGGCCAGACCAGTGCCGAGTAGAAAAGAAGCATCACCTCCCTCAACCTGCTGGCAATACTTTGCTTAATGCAGTCCAGGGTACCACCAGTATTCTTTGCTGCAAGGGTACTTTGATGGTCCAAGGTAAAATTTGCTGTCCACTGAGACTTCCACTGGGTGGCTCCACCATGGTCAGTGATGCATGCAGTGAAGTCGATCAGCTCCAGCTGTGGGACTTCGGGATTCCCCTTACTGAACTTCTTGCTGTTCAGACCATTTCTCCAGCTTGTTAAGGTCTCTCTGGATAGCATCATGAACCTCTGGCTTATCAGTCAGTCCTCTCAGTTTGCTACCTACAAACTTGCTTAGGATGCACTCTGCCCCATCATCCAGTGAAGGTACCTTTCTGCTTCTGATGAAGGATCCTATTTCTGTTCATCTGGAAATCCTGACAACATTACAAAAAATTAATGGCAATGGAATAATTACTGGAAAAATTGAAAATTTGGTGTCTCTTTCTGCACTAAGCAAAAATCATGGTTACAGACAAGTCCCCCAAGGAATAAAAGAGAGGAATAAGTGCAGAAAAAAAAGCAGGGCAGAGGTGGTACAGAGCAAATTAGGGTTATTAAAACCCCATTTGAGATAGAAATAAGAGTGGTGAGAAATGAGAGAGAATGCAGACCCTGGTGAGACTTCACTGAGCAAGTGATCCAGAGGGTCTGATCCTAGGTTTATGCAACCTGAACACCTGAAGCGTGCAGAAAGGTGCAGTGCTTTGGAAAAGTAGAGGAAGGATTCCTTTTATTGAAATGTTGTATAGCATTTCCAGAAAAAATTTGAGATTGATCCATAATCAGCATGGTACTCACCTGTGGAAAACAATAACCTCAGAAATATCCTTTTTATATGTTAATCTACCTTGAAGCAGATTCCTATTCTACCCAGGTAGCTGCCATAAAAATCAGCACTGGCTTTTTCAAACAATCTTCCCAATTAGCTAGAAAAGGGCAACTGAACTGTTAGCTGAACTTAACTGAACAAATTTTGCTGTAGTAACATTTACTTTGTATTTTGCATGCCCTTACTGTATTAAAAAAAAAAAAAAAAAAGGAAAAGAAAATTACATTTGCTAATAAGGAATTGCAAATACAGTGCCATGCATTCCAGTATATAGTGAGAATTACTCCTACATGGTAATAGCAGAAAAGTTAGTTAGTTTTCCAACAGTATAAGACAAAATTTGGCCACTTCTAAAAGTTAAAGTTTAATTTTTCTTGGAAGCCTTGTCAAAAGAAATATACAACAGCTACACATGGAAAGAAAAAAATCTTGGTAGATTTAGACACCACTATCCTTTATCTGCTTTTGAGAAAACACCATACTTTCTTGATAAGATGGATGTACTTTCTTTGCTGGGATTAATAGAATCTATCTCCTTTTCTTTTGTTTTTAATAATAAACTAATTCTCCTGTCTTTATCAAACAGTCTATTAGGCTGTACATACAACTGTTGTTTCTCTTCAAATGTGAAAAAAAAAAAAAAAAAAAAAAAAAAAAAAAAAAAAAAAAACAAAAAAAAACAACCCAAATTAGTTGGTTTTTTAAAACTCTTATGCATGGTGCCTCTATCACAATATTTAGCTGGTATGTTTGTTTATATTTACTAGATTCCGTATGCCCAAGAGATTGACATGTAGAAAAACTGCATCTTAGTGAATTAGAACATTCCTGAGAATGACCCATGTGTTTTAATTACTTCAGGAGTCTTCTGTAAATGCATTAACAAATGCAATTTTTTTTTTCTAGAACATGTGGAGTAAAATGTTATGAAGTTGAGGATGATATTCTTCATACATTTGAATCAATAGATCCTTTAAAAAATGATCATTAAAAAGCCTATATTTAGAAGCGGTTTAAATTGGAAACATTCTCGAATAAGAATGGATTTCTACCAGCTGTAATGTACCGGTATCTTTTTAAATATTTTTGTGTTAGATTGGGTTTTGTAGTGTTAGAATAATAGAAATTACTATTCATTGATATATTATAATCTATGCCTTTGGAAAGGAGGAATAAAGATGTATCATTCAACTCATTTGCATGGGAATAAATAAAAGCAAAATGTGGGACATGAGTGGTAGATTATGTTCCATGTTAAATTGTTTAATATGCATCATAAAATGCATTCTATTGGAATAGTTATCACTACATATGCTAGTACAATGCCGAATGACATTTAAAGTGGTAATGGCATGGAATGAAATTAGTTTTGCAATTAGTATCCTCTCTTTTGATTTCAAATAAAAATAAACAGAGTATGAAATGTTTATGTTAAATCACAGAATCATAGAACAGTTTGGGTTGGAAAGTACCATAAGATCATCTAGTTCCAAGGCCCCTAAAAATTGTTAAAAATCACCTCGTGAAGGTATGTCTGAAATTAATTTGAGAATGCTTCATTTTAATGGAAGCATAAAAAGTCCTTTAAAAGCCATGGATAATGCAGGTTATTTATTAATATTATCACAATGTATAATGGCTATTTATCATTGAATATATTTACGGTCTTTTCTTACTAAGCATTTTTTTTCACAAACTGTGAAGACAGTTTTGTACTTCTATTTAAAAAGTTGTTTATTTTTTTGTTCAGTGGAGCATTCATCCATAAAATGGTAAATTTGGTAAACACCGTGTCTTTGGGATATCAAGCTTGAAAAGTTTTTCAGCAGAATCAAGTCTTCCAGTTTTCAGACTGTTTCAGTTCACTGGCTGTATTCTTAAGGAAAGAACAAGTTGAATGTAGGTCAAGATCCTGTTGGTATGTTTACAGCAAGGTTCAGCAGCCTGTTTGAGCTATCGTGATACTCAGAACAGCAGAACTCTTGTGACACAAAGCTAGTGTGAATGGAAAGAATAAGTTGAATAGATCAGATGTAAGACGTAAAGGAAAGCACTTAGACAGGTAGTGTATGCATTAGCCATCAAAAAATTTTTTATGGTTAACTGTTCATTACATGAGGAATTTAGGCTATTTAACTAGATAAATATTTTATGTGCAATAAAGTTACAGGAAACAAAATAATCATGGGATAATGGAAAATAGATTTGATCTATCACTGAATACTTATCATCAAGTTTCCATAGAAGGGAAAGTACAAACTCTAACTGAAAATGTGGTAGGAAAGGAGGAATGTACTGTAGCATATTTCGTATTATGAATTGTGAGTTCTCAAGGAGAAATAATTGGGTTTCTCCTGGCATGTAACAAAAAAAGGGAGACCATTTATAGATTATTACCTACACAGAATATATTCCATATCTGCCTCTTTAATTAGTCATGGGATTACTTGAAGGTCTCTTTACTGGCAGTCTTTCTCCTGCTATTTCTTTTCTTATGCCATGCCATGTGACCAGCCAGCTTTCCTCTCCCTTTCCTAATATACTTCTCATCCTGATACATATAAACAAATTTGATTGTGCTTCTGTTACATTTCAAAATGGTGTTCTGGATTTTGAGAAGCAGACCAGAAGAGGTTTTGCGGTCTCACTTGGACCCACATCTTTTCTCTCTTCCAAAAGTAACTAGTGGGTAACTCCCACAGGCAGTATTCAGAGGAAATTCTAGGTCATCTTAACTTTTTTTTTGTTGTTGTTCCAGTTCAGTACCTTTCCTCCTTGATTGGTGTTCAATAGTACAGTTAAATGCCTGCCTAATTATCACCCAACTTTGAATTATGATCCAGTTCCATGAGCTGACCCAGGCAAAGAGGGATGAGGAAGAGGGCATTATCATTACTGTCATCAAGGAAAAGTCGTTATTAAAATAAACAAGAATTGTGAGTACTCAGGTTGTAACTTGTATGTCTGATGATAAATTTTTTTAACTGCAAAAGAGCAAAATGTTATTAGGATATAGTAAGAATCAGGGAAAATGTAAGTGAAAAACTTGTCTGTTTAACCAATTAAAACCTCAATAATTTAATATACAATTGCTTGCACAATATATAATATGGTATAGGTTCACTTTCTAAGGTTCTAAGTCTATAAAATCAGGTTTGCTGTGCAGACATCTATATATATGTGTATATATATGACTTCAGATGTCAAAGACTGAAAGCATGTTTGAAAAACAGAAAGCTTAGACATTTAACATGAAAACCCGTAACTTGAACTGGAAAGAACATTGAAATAATTGATTGGTACCTTAGCCACTAAAACAGGAATGTAATCCATTTCAAGAACATCAGTAAGGTTTACCATAATTTTAGTAACTCTTAATAGACTTAGATGAACACCATAGAAATATCTTTTTAAATATCTTTTTAAAACATTTAATAGGTGTTTTACTTTGTTTGCAAATTGTCAATTTCCTTGGTATTAAATTAGGTTCATTCTACTCCTTCATCCTGAAACAGTGCCTGGAGCTTTGGGAATCTTGCTAACAGAGCTTTCTACTATCATTCCTCCCTGGATAATCTGTTAGAATAATTTTTTCTTTCTTTATCTGACACATGTGAAATTAAGTTTTAATCCACAGCTTGTCTATTAAGCTAGAAGCAGCAAAATCCTGTATTTGTCTTCTACTAACAGTTTGGATTTTAGATTGAAGGAGAACCTAGTTTCACATTTAGTGGCATATTGCAGCTTCTGCAGTGTTCTCTTTCCCCGTTACCTTGCTCTTATCCTAATGTCTCCACTGCAGCAGTAAAGATTCTATCTATCTATTTATTTAAACAATCCTATCCATGAAACTTTTCACTCTAAAACCAGTTGGGTTCTTAGATCTGACTATCCACAGTTACCTTCTCCGGTTTAGCAAGCGCTGTATATATATGTATGTACTTTTTTATTTATTTATTATAACTTTAATATTTTAATATATAAATATATGGATTTTAAAATATGTATTTATATATTACATTTATATAATATATAATAGGTATTTTATATGAATATATTATATAAATATTCTAATGATATAAATATATTTTGTATCATTATAAATATATAATGTAATAAAATATATTATATATTATATATTATATAGTATATATTATATATTATATATTTATATATAGATAGATATTTATTAAAATATAATAGTATATTTTTATATATTTATATTACAGCAAATAAATATATAAAATATATGTAAAAATATATATGTTTTATATATATAAAGCTGACCTGTTACAATATAGGAGATAGTCATGGGTAAGAAGGACCTGAAGACAAGGCATTTTAGGATAGAAGTCTGCAAGGAAATTAAAGTAAGATCACAGCCTACAGCAAGAATAAAATTTCAGAGACAAAGAATGAAAGGATAACAACTTTATTAAAACCAGGATGAAATTCTTGATTTGGCATACAGTAAAATTTCACAGGAATTAATGAAAGAAAAATTTTGCCAAATGCTGCAGGGTCAAAACTGGCTACCTTTATGAATTCCATCTAACTTTTTTTTAATACTTATAAATTACAATTTGACTTTCAAAAACTTTAATGTGGTCTGGCTTCTAAATGTATTTACTGTGTTTTGTTTGGGGAAATGGTCAAAAGTAGCTTTTCTGATTTAACTTCCTGCAAAAATACATCATATCCTCTGAAGTTTATTTTCTTTCAGCTGAAATGATGTTCTAAAATGAACTCTCATTAAAAAAAAAATTGCAATAAGGAAGGAAAATGCATGTAAGGAGCTAGTGAAAATAGCTACTTTGAGTCTGCCTGAATACAGTTAAAGTCATGTGCAGGCATCAGCAAACTCATACATGAGCATCACAGGAATCTATTCTTTTTTCAGTTAGCTCTTGACTTCTAGTGCCAGAGTTATGACTGCCATGCAAAATTTGCTTGAAAGACACTGACCTAGACAGTATTGCGTTAGAAGCCTGCAGTGCTTAAGTAGAGTTTGATGAAGGTTGCATGGTGGATTGACTTTGGCTGACTGCCAGATTCCCACCCAGCCTCTCTCACTCCTTCTCCCCGCTCTGACAAGAGAGACAATAAAATGAAAAATCTCATGGGCCAAGATAAAGACAGGGAAATCGCCAATTATTTTCACAGGTAAAACAGACTTGCTTGAGAAAATTAATATATTGCCGATTAAACTAGAGTTGGATTGTGAGAAATAAATACAAAAACTTAAACCTCCCCTCAGCATAAAAATTCCTCTCTGCTGCTCCTACGTCCTCAGAATTTTTCCCTTCTCCAGCATGGGCTCTTCCCACAGGCTAGAGTCCTTCACAAGCTTTTCCACCATGGATCCTTCCACAGACTGCTGTCCCCCCAGATAAACCTGCTCCAGCGTTGCCTCTCCATGGGTTGCAGTTCCTATATGAAATATTCCCCTTCTCCTGCATAGCGTCCTCCATCCTCTTAGTATTTCAGCTTGGTTCTGACAGATTATTACAATATCATCCATTTATCATTTTGTATATTCCACAGTAATAAAATATGACCTACAAACACATCATAATCAGGGACACAACATACTGTTTCTTCCAAAATATTTCATGGAGGAAATTCTACTTAAACTGAAGTTGGTGGAAATCTGTTTTTACACCAGAATTGCATTTGCCTAGTTCATTGTAGCAGAAATTTGTTGCTGTGGGATGTCACATCTTTCTCTGACTAAAAGTATCAATCCAAATATTACTGAAACACCATTTTCAAGGTGAGTGTGCTGCTGATTTTAATACTGACAACTGCTCACCTTCAACTACTTTAAAAAAAAAAAAGCAAATGTAAGTTAAGGTTTATTCATTTTGTGCATGCTTCATTCTTATGCTCATTCCAAAACAATACCTTTTGGCCAATGTCTGAAGTAACTGCTTGAGCTGATTCAGTTTGACCATTCTGAATTTCATTACAAATGTGTCTTTTCAAACATAATTATTTTTATGGATCCCTCTTTATTTTAAGCATACTACTTGTACAGAACCTAAAGAAACAGCATACTAGAGGATGCTAGATCATTGGCAGATCACTGTCAAACCTTCCTAAGGCTTTGGGAATCTGTTGAAGGTAAGCCTATCTAGAAAAGTTAATTACACTGCATTGAAAATACAGGTTTCTCTGAGTTTTTCAGGGTTATTTTCTCTAGAAGGGACAAACTCTAGCATTCTGTTGGTGATTGCTTCATGTTTTTACAAAACGTTTTTTATGAATAACAGATGAGGTATTACCAGCTTTTTTTACTACAAAATTAATGAGTGATGTCTGTGATATCTGTGTATTGTCATATATGAGGACACATTATGGTTTCTTCAACTGGATTGCCTTTTGTGGAAGGCCAACAGACTCAGATTAATGAAACTCTTGTTAGCAGTTAGAACGCTGTCCTAACACCACCATCTGGGTGTCTGTTGGAATCAACTTGAGTCCTGGTGATGAGAGCTGGAGTTCAGTCAATGATTAGTGTCTTCTACAGGAGTCTTGGAAAAGGGTGATTAATCAGCTGGATGGAGTGATTGGTTAGTTTTTATCACATAATTCTTTTAGGTCAGAAACTTAGATAACAAAGACTTAAGTAATAAATGCATTGCAAACTCATTGAAATAAAAATAGGCTTTTTAGGCTTTTTTTATTTCACCTAATAAACAGCACCCCTGACAATTTGCTTCCTTGTTCTGCATAAATTGCAGTCCTATGTAATTTCATCAATTTAAATCCATGGGCATAGGGTCATTTATGCAATCATTTGGTCTTCTGTTTCCTAGGTAACAGACTCGTCAAAAGATGAAATATGGCCACCCACTTTCTTATCCTCTATTATTTGTTCTCATGCTAATCCATATAATACATTTGTTTCTTTCTCCTCCTCCTCTTTCCCCTTTTACACTCATTTTGTTTAGTTGAATGTTAAATAGCACATTTATTTAGCCCTTCATTTGTACAAAAAGTAGACAAGTATTTAGATAAGGACATTTAAAAATTGACAGATTAATATACTAAAGAGTGCATGTAATCTACAGGTACACCTTTTTCTTTTTACTCTGAGAGAAGGAATAACCATGTCTTTGCAAAATTTAACAGCTTTGAAAGTAAATTGAGTAAAACTAAAGCAAATTGAGAATGCCATGGCTTGTGGTTTTTTTAGTTTATTCCTCTTTTAGATCAATATGCATAACTTAGAACCATAATTTCTCTAATTAAATTTCAATTAGCATTTGTGCTTGAAAATATTAGTAAACTAAATTTGGTGGTCATATTATATATCAAGTCTTAATGTTTTTGTTTCTCAGAAAAAAGATTCATCCTTTATATTCAGGTAAAGGTACATTTGCTATGCTATATCAAAAACCATAATTGTCAAATCTACCATATTGTCTCTGTGGGCATTGATACTTCTGAAAAAGATGTTATGTATATTTTAGAAATATTCCTAAAAGTTCTCATTCACAAATTTTTGTTCTCATTTTCAAATTTTTTTTTCACTTACTTTTTTTTCCCTGAAGAACACTTATTTTCTTATAATCATGTAACAACTCTTATTCTTACAACACAAAAAAAAAACATGATTTCTTTTCTGATAGGTTGGTTTCACAGCACCATGTTAATTGCTTCATGACAAAAATTTGCGAAAAGATACAAATCTATGATAAAAAACTTGGATCATGATTGTTGTGTGTCCTCTCCTCAGAATACGTTGTTATAGCAGTTGCTATTGATCACAAAATGATTTAGCTCATCAAGTCAAACAAAAGTGTGAAATGTTATATTAGCGTATTTTGACACTTGTTTTATGCCAGTTATGTCAAATGAGGTGCAGCTAAACCAGCATGAAAACTGTGTAACACAATGGTAAATCAGATCTTCTCTCAAGCTTTCGGGGGGGGGGGTGGGGGTGGGGTGCAATCCAATTATTTTAAATGTAAGATTATTAATTGCAAGTATGAAAAGCTCAAATGGTGTTCTCTAAATTTCTTTGAAGAGTGACTCACCCCAACTGCATTAAGCTTTAGAACACAACAGCCATAAAGAACATTAGCTGATATTACTGTTGAATCCAGCTAATTACATTACTGTGCATTGAAATAATTTCTAAAACTTGGAAACCCAGGAAGTGAAAAAGAACATCAAGGAGATATCCTCTCCCAAAGACTTTATTTTTAATGTAAATATCATTTCAGAGTGAATAAGGAATACAATTAGAAGTTTCAAATATAAGAAAGACCAAATCAAGACTTCTCCAAAAGAGAAAACAGTTTGATCTCCAAGCATTCCACCCATGCTTTAGAGCTTTCATTTCATTTCACCACCTGTTTTTGAGAAACTTTTCCCTTGAAATATAACAAGGCTTTTGAAACTTCTATCTTCTCTGAAACACTGGAAATTGTCTTAGACATAGGATTCAGAGTCAGAATAGTAACCGGCTTGAATAACACTAAAATATTTGTGGGAGCTACCTCGTGTGGGAGCCAAAGCAGTCTGCACGCAGAATCAACATTCAGAACCATGCAAGTTTTTTATCAGTATTGGATATTTTGTCATAGATCATAAACTGTTTTCTTAATTTGGAGTAGATAATGTGATCCACTTCAAAATATCACCTGGAAGTTTCTTTTAAGAAGTACTCTTAACAGTCTGCTTTCTTCCTCTGACCCCCACTAGTTGAGGGTCTTTTTGATATTGGCCTTAAGCTCATGGAAGTGTGAGAGTATTACTCTATCTTGTACCACAGATTCAGCTAAGAGATTGAAATTTTTATCCTTACTGTACAAGCTGTTTATAAGCACACAGGTAAAACTCCTGATCTTTTCACAACAGTTCCTTCTTAGGATAGAAATGACAGGTTTCTGAGTTTCCAGTTCAAAGTTCTCAATGGCCAAAGGAAGACATCAAAAAGCAATGCAAACTATCTCTCTTAGTAGACTTTCTTGGAGATATTCCTGAGAAGTCTGAATATAGGGCCACAAGCTGAGTATGAAGTTTACAGGTCATTTGCAGCATTAAGAGACTACCTAGTTCAGAGGGATAAACACAATACTTTCAGACTTCCTTTTAGAGATAAAAAATGCATATTTGTTTCTTGATTACAGAAAAAAGTGCGGATGAATAACAAAGAAAAAATACAGAAAATGCCTTTCTTATTCCTTAACTATCTTGACCTATTTTAAAGTACTACATCATTGCTTTATTACATAGCTTATTTTAATTTACATTCTGTTAAAATCTTCTAGTATTATTTTTACTTTAAAATAATAAAAAATCTAAATATGATCTAGATAATCTTATTAATCTACTTATTTTCTTCTTTAGAGCCTGCACCATATATTCTTAAAATAGTTTAATGACTAATGAGCTTTAAAATTTTATTTCAACTATCTGAAATATCTGCTGAGAAAAAGGTTTGGATTTTGTTCTGTACATGCTTAAACTCCAGTTGACAAAAATTCATTGATCAACTTTACCTGGGAAAGAAGTAAACTTGTTTACTTAAATGTTGACTGCCCAAAGGTCAATTTGTGTGTGTGTGTGTGCACGCGTGTGCATTTAGGATTAATTTTGTTACTTACTACCTTGCTTTTTATACATACAATGAAATTTCATATTGTAAGAATGATCCTAGTATCCCCCACTTGCAAAATATTGTTAATCTGGCACTGCTAAAATAAAAATTGTAAATATACAAATTATAAATATTATAATTACATACTTAGTATCTGCTGCCTGTAAAGGAAATCTAGTTTTACAACTTCTCCAGTCATTTGGGAGAATCCACAGTAGTAGTAGTTTGACTGCATCCCTCTGAGTACTATAAGTACACTGTAAATCCCTTAGATTGGGGAATCTTAACTCTAGACTTAACTCAAACCTTTGAAGCCATAGTAAATCAACTAGATTAATGGAATTTAAGAATAAATGAAGTAATTGACTTTGGACATTGGTAAAAGTTAAGAAAAGTATATAATTTGAACCAACAACAGTTATTGAAGGACCTATTTGAAGAAGTTAATGGAGGACTATGAAATAGCAGGGACCCTGTGCTGGAGCAATGGAAGAGCATGAGTAGGAAAGAGCAGCAAAGTGTTATGGACTGACAGCAACCTCATTCCCTCTCTCCCTGCACTGCTTAGGGGAAGGAGGTAGAAGAGCTAGGAACGAAGCTGAGACTGGGAAGAAGGGAAGATTTCTCCTAGGGAACTTTGGTTTAGATTTCTTTTTTTTCACTATCCTACTCTGTTACTAATTGTCAGTAAATTAATTTTTAAGTTGAGTTTGTTTTGCCTGTGATAGTAATCGGTAAATGATCTCCCTGATTTTACCTCAACCCACGAGGTTTTCCTTGTATTTTCTTTCCCTGACTTGTTGATGGAAGAGGAGTGACAAAGCACCTGGGTGAGCACTTGGCAGCCAGCCAAGGTCAACCCACCACAGTCCCTTTCTCGATCAATCAATTCTTTTTTCTTAGCCTTCTTTTCAGTGTTGATGTACTCACAGAAGACCTTCCTGTTGCCTTTCCTATCCCTCATTAGTTCCAATTCCAGTTCAGCACTATCTTTCTTCACTCCACTCCTGTACATTTACGCAATGTCTCTGTGTTTCTCCTTGGTAGTCTATCCCTGCTTTCACTCTCTGTGTACTTCCTATTTGTGTTTGAACTCACTGTTTCCCCACTCTGCTCATCCACACTTACTTTTTGCCACACTTACTTGACTTCCTGCACTCTGGACAGTACTTGTATTCTGAGGAGGAGAGTTCCGCAACCTGTGCTAATCCCCTTTACCCTCCAAGGAAGTTTCACATAGGGTGCTGCAAACATGATCACTGACTAAAACGAGATCTATTCTCCTGAAATCTTGATGATTCATGATTAATCCTTTTGTCTTGAACACTTCTCTCTGGACATGAATTTTCACAATATTCTTGTTTCTGAAAGCCAAAGCTGTCAGCAAAGTGAGCTTATTGGAAAAGACACTCTTGCGAAACCACTATTTGCACTGTAGTACATGTTCCTCAAGGAAGGACTCATGTTTTAAAAAACAATTTGTGATTCCAGCCACACAGCCAGGTTTTCACTGTATGGATGCATCCCCTCCAGTCTGAGCCTTTTGCCTTCACTGACAGAAGTGAGACCACCACCTGGCTGACCATGCCCTTCACCCTCAAATCCAGAGCTCTTTAGCCTCTCCTGAAATAGTTGGTGCCCACACAGATGAAGAGCAAGGGATAACAATCAGGGGACCAAACAAACCGGTTTCTCCTCAAAAAAACCCATGAGAATACAGCAAGCAGCAAAAGTCACAAGACATTAATTAGGTCAATAGGTGGTTGCCTCTGTACCTTCTAGCAGAGTCTTTAGTAGAAACCACCCTGTTTTTCTTCATGTGGCAACTTGGTTGAAAACCAGCTGTCTCTGATGTCTTCTCTAATGGAAGGTCATCTTTCTTAATTCCCAGGGCAAAGAACCTGTCTGCTTATTTTCCCACTGAAAACTGAGCTATATTTAAACATCTGATTCTTGGAACTTACATTTTCAAACACGATTGAGGCTATACGTGCAGTTTTTTAAAAACTTCCAAATATTCTAGGACTAAAGAACAAGCAGGATCATATTCATATATAGTTTCAGCACAATTTGCAGTAGCTTCCAGAAAAACCTTAATCTATAGTGCATACTCCTCTGCGAACAAGCAAATGGTGAAATGCATACCAGGCACCAACCCTAGAAAAAGACTGGTTTATGAAAATTAGGGGAAGTATTCCCAATAGTATCTGGTTTAACTACATGCTAATTTGGTGAAAACAGTAAAGGATATATTATAGCATAAGTTGCAGAAAAGGGAGCAACAGATCATATAGCCAAATTATGAAAAAAATTGTTGATAAGTAAGCTCAAGTACTATCCAAAGCAAGGCACATATGTGCAGTTGGTGCCATGATCTTTTGCTGAGCAAATGATAATACCACTATGTGATAAAAGTGACTGATGTCTAAGTAATAGTGGTTAGTGGCTTTTTCTTCCTCTAACGGATCACCCTCTTCACCTGCTCTAAATAATGAAACTAAAATGAGTCATGGAATATGCAAAGCTCAGCAGCAGCTCTTACACAGTACCTGAAACTCTGGTGTGCACAGCTGTTTCATTTTATGTTTTGTCAGAGCAGTGTTTAGGGGAAGAGGATAAATTAGCTATAACCATAAGGGAAAAAGAGAAAGTGCAAATGAGATTTATTCCATTCACTGAAATTAATGAAATATATTAAAACCATAACAGACACAGTGGTTTGTCCAGGATAACTGTTCTCTATTTTGTTGATCATCTTTTCACTTTCATTTTCCTAAAATGGCTTTTAAATTACCTGGGAAGACTTAGAGATACAGATAATGACACAAGGTAAAAGTGATGAAATTAAAACACTTTTTAGTCTTTTTTCTGACTTAAGTAGTTCTTCAGAGAGAAAGAAATATGGTTGTGCTTCACAATATTTAGCCTGTACAGTGGCATCTAAGCATACTGCAAGGTAATCATATGCTATTTCAGTTTCTAATGTATGAATAATGTTTGGAGGACCAACTTTCATGTTTCCTCCACCTGTTGGTAAAAGTCCTCATGTAACTTAGTTTCATCTTTACTTCTACACGCACATTGTATGAATTTGATGCCAGTTCTTCAAACACACTGAATCCCAAGGGCTGCTTGTAATGGCAAAGTACAAAGCAGTTGTTGGCAGGAGTGTAATTTTCTTTGCCACTGTCTTTTGTCTGTTACCAAAATCTGGCAACACAGTCTTATAAATACTGCTATGCTGAATTAATTATTTCTCTATTATCAGCCAAGTTCTTGTTGATATAAAGACATGAAGTTGGAGTTAATAGTCTGAATAACTCAACCTTCAAGTCAGACATCCTACTGGAAATCTACACCGTCTCCAAAAGAATGTTCTGCTTTTGGGAGAAGCCAAGCAAAACCAATTCTATATCTGTATCTATTTCTATGTTATCATCTTCACCAATCATCACTCTGCAACACAGCCACTTGGCCACAAGAGGAAATTTTTGTCCCTCTTTTCCAAGTTGTTGAGCTTTTTACATGACAGTAAGCCGCAAAGTTATTTGTGAATTCACAGGATAATAAATGCAAATTATGTCAGAGATATTTGTCAGAATTCTCTTGTATCATTCATTGCACTACTGGGAAAGTCACACATGTAACAAGAAATTTGAACAAGCAGAATTTTTTTTGCCCTAGTATTTCTATTTCACTGACTTAAATAATAAAAGTAGAATTATCAATGACTGCTGGGAAATATTTTCTAATACTAATATTTAGTGTTTTGATCTTGTCCAGCAAAATTGTATTAACCAATACTCACTGCTGCGTATCAGCTTGAATAAATATTATTTCTTCTGATGGAAGATGTGATCATGTGTTTCTTCCCATTTGTTTGGGCAGTGCTGAATGAACTATAAAAACACACATTTTCAAATTACAAAAAAGGAATGGTAGGATTGCTGACAGTTTCTCTAAAAGTTCAGATTTATATTCACTAGAACCCTCCTTTGGGGGAAATAGAAGAAAGGCAGAGGTAAGATGGAGAAAACAGGGAAAGGGGAAGAAAAAAAAAAAACAACAAACAAAAAATCCCCACAAAACAAAACATAACCCAATCAAACCCAGAGGAAATAAAGGCTTGGGATTCACATATTAAGAAAAGGAAACTTTACAGGCTATCGTAACCTTGCGCAGATCAGGATGTTAGATTCACAGAAATAATTAATTAGACTAAAAAATTTACACAATATTTTGTAAACAATGCAAAGGTAGAGGGAGCAAGCAGGAGGCTGTCTTGGGCCTCCACCTTCTGGACAATTTCCTTAGCTTGCTTTCTGTTTCTCAGCTTCTCAGCCAGGATTGGCAGTAGCAGCAGTAAAGGGAATATGAAACAAATGTAGCTCAAAGAAAATAACTTATTTACCAGAACCAGATTTTTTTCTAGGCAACGGTGCTAAACCCTCTTTGGGACCTTGTGACAAAGTATAGCTGATTACGAATAACTGGAAAATCTACTGGAAAATATCTCTTTTTTTTTATTTATTTATAATTTCTGTGAGGGGTAGGATATTAGGTTAGAGTAGGCACAAAGATTCTTAATGAGTTCAAGATGAGTTCAATGGACTCAAATAAATAGGCAAAGAAGCATTAATGTAGTTTATTAGAGATTGTTATTTGGAGGTGAAGAAGTGGTGGAGGGTGCTTGATTGATTAGTTGGGTTTGGGGTTTTGTTGTTGTTTTTCAATGTGGGTAGCATTCCTCATTATTCCAAAAGTCATATTATTTGATTCAATAACTCTGATTTTGCAGTAAAGTGTCCTTCAGTATCAGTATTGTGGTTTTAGCAAAAATGTTACATTTATTGTTAATATGAAATAGGCCAGCACACCGATGTACAGATCTTCATTAGGGTGGTGAGACACTGGCACAAGTTGCCCAGAGAAGCTGTGGCTGACTCATCCCTGGAAGTGTTCAAGGTCAGGTTAGACAGGGCTTTGGGCAGCCTGGTGTAGTGGAAGGTGTCCCTGCTTGTGGCAGGGTGCTGAAACTAGGTGATCTTCAAGGTCCTTCCCAAGCCAAATCTTTTTATAATTCTATCATTCCGCGATTTTGAACTTTTTGCTTTTGACCAGCTCTAGAAAATTTTTTTTTCCCAATGATACTTTTGCCTTAGCAAAAAGTTTAAAAAGGCACATGGAGTGTGTGTGTACATAGGTGAGAGAAGCTGGGTACTTATCACGTATGTTTAATATCTTCCTGACTTCTTTCCATATTGAATGATCGAGATTGCTGGTGTTATCTATCGATAAATGGAGAAGCCAGTCAATAGAAAATGCACCACACAGTCAATACCAGGAGATTGTTCTTTTTACTATGTATTGATTGCTTGGATGGGAGACACATACTGGCAAGTAATTACATCACTGTGAAAAACTCGCCCCTGACTCTGATTCTATGAGAAGTATCTGTGACATTTTTAAATTAATTTCCTGTCTCATATTTACAATTATTACTATCCACACAAACAAAGACTGAAATAAGATATGTATGTAGATAAAATGTATGCAGTGCACCACTGCATAAATTATGAAGATGATTAATACAACAGGTAATTCAAACCTATTGGCAATACACATGTAAGGAAAAAAAATAAAAGATAAAGAAACCACCAAAATAAGAAAAACAAACTTAAAACACAACCATGATTTAATAGTGCTTCTTGGCCTTAATCTCAGCAAGAGTTTGTGGCAAATTTTTTTTGTCTGTGCTGTTTCAAAAACAGTAGCAGTTATAACTTGTTGCAGATGTTGATCTGAAGGCTGCTCTGCATGTTTTATGTCATGGTTAAGGGTTCTTTATCTTTCCTGTAACAGCAGACTTTTACAACTCCATACTGCAATCATTATAAAAAATATTTCTTAAGAAATATTCTACTAATTACATTTCAAAAAACAAGCATCTTAAGTTATCTGTAACTATACTTTCATCCTCCTGAAGTGCTAACTGTTGTAATCATCACCTGTTCACTCTCATGGTTATTACTCCACAGAATATTAACAACCGATAGAAGCATTTAACTAAAGCTTAATTCCTAATTAATTATTAGTAACATATTATGAAATTATAAGCAAGAATCTGCTAAGATGTCTAGGGTGTAATAGATTCACGGTAAACAAGTCCTGCAGACAAATTTTGTTTTCTCTTCTCAAATGCCTTAAATTCCTCAAAATAGTTACTAAAATTTACACAAAAATAACAATTATAAGAAGTCGTTATAGTTTATTTAGTTATAAATAGAACTGTGAACAATGAATGAGGATTCTGATCTCAGTTTTGTTGATGCAAGCTTTAAAAATATGCAGTGAAGTTATATGGGATTATCTCCAGAACTGTATCAAGCTAAGCAAGAGCAGAATCAAGCCAATGAGACTTATATCCACTTCTGAATGTAGAATCATCTCCCTGCTTGCTGGAAGCCAGATATCTGTATGTCTGACCTTGCCATCTTGCTTGGGCATAACAGGATTGTAATGAACATTGCTATAGTGTCCAGCCAGAGATCTTTTATGTATGTTTGAAATCTTGCTAGCTTAGATAACAAATCTATACCTTCTCTTAAACATGCCTTCACAGATTGAGAGTTGTGAGACTCTTATGCATGGTAATAGTTAATTCATATAGGCCCCTATGGCACTACAGGTGAAATTAAGACATCCTTACAGTTTAGCAATACGTCCTAGTTTTTTTTAAAGACTGATTATTAGCCATTTATTCCAAACTGTGAGTAGCTATTACTAAAAATAATGATGTTGGATTACTCATACAACTACCTGCATGCCAATGTAAGTAGTTTAGTACACTGCTCTTCATCAAACCTGATATTCAAATATGAATCACTGTGTTTATAAGTCAACAAATTTTACAGATTCCTAGCCAAGCAATGTTGCTAATTTGATGCATCTATAATGAGCTGACCATCTTTCATTTTCTATAAAGCTGTTTATTACACTAATAGGTCCTCTAACTCATTTAATCTTGTCAACATGACAGATGCATAATATAGTAGCTAAAAGGTTATTCAGAAAAAACTGCTTTCAAGAACATAATGGAATGAGTAAATCCTTCGGCTGAAGGTCTCTTTTGGCAAAGAAAGAGTCTTATTTCAGTACCATTTTAAGATTTGGTTAACAGTTGCCACCTGCATATATGATTCCTACAAGACTGTCAAAGAAAATTAAGAGACTGAAAGAAATTTGAGCAACACAAGAATAATACTGCAAAGTGTACAACAACTATAAGGAAAGTGAAATGATTTAGAGGAAAGACAAATTTGAAGTACTGAGCAGGTACAGTTTTTAGCAGTTGTTCAGCTACAGCTACTGTCAATACCAAAAGTCATTCTGAAGCTATATTAAGGTCTGCTCCACTTAGCAGTCACAGCAGCACCAGCTGGTTGGAGGCAGCAAGCGCCACAGCTCTTCAGAATGCCCTTTGGCTTACATCTTAACTCCACAGCGGTAGAAGACACTCTAAGTGTAGCATTAAATAAAATGAATTGTTACTTACATGTTCTTAATTGTTCTAGGAAAAATAACTAAAAAGCAGATTCAAAGGAGGGAGATGTGCAACATGAGAAAAGATATCTGAAAACAACTTATGAGCTTTCATACTTTGCAAAATGCTCTGCTTTTGCAGAAGTATTTTGTTTTGATGACATGCTTGACTAAACACTATCAGTTTATATTACCATGCTGTTAATGGCAGGATTTCTCATAACGGTTTTCCCTTCTACAGTGTACAAAAGAATTAATTTAAGTACTTTTGTATCGGTCTTCCTAAGTTTTGAATTCACCTACTTGATTAATATTCAAGCTATCATTATTAGTTATATTATCATTATTGTTTTTGTGTAAGACTTACATTTCTGAGTGCTCACTGAGTGTTCAACATAATGCAGCATCAACAAAGGGTCATATTTATTTTAATAATGACAGTATAATTAGTAAAAATGTGATTTGCTAGAAAATATAATCTAATGTTCATTACATTTCAATAACCTCTTTTACTGAAAATCAAGAATTGGGTTAACATCATATATGAAGGATATTAGTTCAGGGTATGATCAAGTGAATAATACAGATCAGATTCTTATATAGTTTTGGATACAGTCATAATGTTGAATTATTTGAATTGATAAGATGGCAAATAATTAGAAACTGTTCTCTGGGTTTATGGATCTGGAAACAGAATGGGATCTAATTTCTCTCAAAAAGTTTCTGAATTGATTCATTCAGACTGATTCATTAGCTGCTGTTATGATCTTAACAATAGATTTTTCAGTGCTTATATCCTGTTTGAGGCTTCCCACTCTTGTCTTATAAAGAATATTAAACCTCTTCTGTGTCAGTGTTTAGATCACCCTGTGCTGCACTTTTTTCTGACTACAGGTAACATTTACTGTAAGGAAGTTAGTTCTCTTCTTGCTGACTTGTTTGCAACAGGAAGACCAATGACAGAAAATGGGACAAGGTGAGAGGAAGCAGGGAAAGGCAAGTTTCCTAGACATCCACTGCAAGACCTAATGATTCTTTTCTCAAGACTCTTACTACAGGGGTCAGAGATGAAGATGGCACCTGCAAAACTCAGTTTTACATATATAAACACATATATATTATGTGCATATGTATTACATATATGAATCTGTTCCATCATACTTCTGAGTTCCTCCATACACACCTCTTTGGCATTCAAACTACTGCTGGACACAGTATCAGGAGCTATAATGGGGCTTGAATTGTGTCTTGGTTTTGGCTGGGGTAGAGTTAATTTTCTTCCTAGTATCTCGTGCCAGCACTGTTCTGGCTGTAGCCTAAGAACCATGTTGAAAACACACCACTGTTTTAGTCATTGCTCAGTATCACCCTAATCAAGGACTTTTCAGTCTCATGCTCTGCCAGTGAAGTGAGGCACAAAAAGCCACGAGGGAGCAGAGACAGGACACCTGACCCAAACTAGCCAAAGGAGTATTTCATACCTCAGCACCTTGTGCCCAGTATATAAACTGGGGGGATTTACCTGGAAGGCCCAGAATCACTGCTTGTGTCAGGCTGGGTATCGATCAGCAGCTGAGCAATTGTACTGTGCATCACTTGTGTTTATTGGTTAGTTTGGGGGTTTTTAATAATTTTCTCTTATATTTTTATATTATTTTCCTTGCTATTTCCCCTTAGTAGTAGTAGTAGCAATATACTGTACTTTAATTATAAAACTGTTCTTATCTCAATCCGCAGGTTTTACATTCTTCCAATTATCTTACCCACCCTGCCAAGGAGGGAAATGGCAGGGAGAAGAGGGGAAGAAGGGGTAAATGAACAGCTGCATGGTACTGAGCTACCAGATGGGAGTTAAACCACAGCAGACTACCAAGAGATATTTTGTCTGCACAAAAAGCGCTGAGTGGCAAAAAGTAATTATGTTTCTCTTCGGCTGTGTTCAGAAGTACAAAATACTATATTGTTGCCCCAGTCTTCCTGTCTAGGACACCTATATACAAAGCCAATTACGCAAATTTGCATGGGAAACTGCAGACAGACTATTCCCTTTAGGCTGAGCTTCAGAAGGGTTTCTCCAAGATATGTGAACGTGATGGCACGCTAGTGGTTGATAAGCGTCACTAAACCTGGGAAGGAAGGCTCCAGGGTCAGTCCTGTGACTTTCACAGCTCTGAAGCAGTTTATAATTGAATTTTAGAAGAAAGGAAAGCAGGAAGATGTATTAAGTAGCACAAGCGAGGAGTGGGTCTGCTGTATTCTTCCACATAAGTTGAAGAGGCACTTCTTCATTGTACTTGTAGCCTGCTTTAGGTGCAAATAAATTAGGAACCTCTTGCGGCTTCAAATACCACACCCCTCAGTAAGAAAACAACATAGATAACAGCTTCAGTATGAAATAATATAGATGAAATGCAAGTCATTAGAAAATTGGTATCCTGTGTTAAACAGGAGAATTATCAGTGTGTTTGTATAGATGCTGCTTTTAATATTAAAGAGTATGAGTGGGGAAAAGAACATGGGTCACATTAAAACAGGACAATTAGTATCAACATTAAAATACAACTTAAAACATTTCTAAAATTTTAATCTGAATTATGTTTTTCTTTAATATACTTTAATAGATATACTTTTATAATTTTAAAATGTTGAAGTGATTGAAGAAATGCTGTCAAGATGTTTTGAACCTAGAATCTTCTAGCATACCAAAATGCATTATTAGATAACTTCTTTGCTCATTATCGGTAGTTATTTTACATTTAAGGTACTTAAAGTTTCAATATTTTTTTTACTAATTAGATTATGATATTTTAAAATCTTGCACCTATACTGGTAAATTTTAAAAAGCCAGATTACATGAAAGGACTTGAAACAGGTTTCATGCAATATTAGAAGCATTTTAAAAGTGATAACTAAAAGAATAAAATAGTGCAAGTACATGTATTCTGAACTTTTTAAAAAAAGGTTTCCAAAAAGTCCATCCATTCATGACAGCTGTACAAGTAGAGCCATCTAATTAGGTTTTTGTGAAAATAATCCTGATGAACATGTTTGTCATGTCTATGAGGAAGAAATTCCTTACTGTAAGGGTGGTGAGGCACTGGAACAGATTTCCCAGGGAAGTTGTGAAAGCTCCATCGCTGGTGGTGTTCAAAGCTGGGTTGGACAGAGCCTTGGGTGACATGGTTTAGTGGGAGGTGTCCCTGCCCATGGCAGGGGGGTTGGAACTAGATGATCTTAAGGTCCTTTCCAACCCTAACTGTTCTATGATTCTATCTCTGTAAAGAGAGGGGTCTCTAGGTATCCTCACTGCCATTCTGTCAGGATTGCTGCTCACTTCCACCTTTTGTCTCAGAGCATCAAATTACTAAAACCGCTTGTCATTTTGATGGCGTTATAGATAGCATTTGAATCATCTACTAAAAACTGAGGAGCTACCTTTCATGCCTGCTTTATTTGTTCACTTTAGTAGGTCATATCTGATTATGCCCATAGCCTCACAAGCCCCGTCTCTAGTGAATCTGAGATGTTAGTGCCAAATGCACAACAGACAATTGAAAGGGAAATAGGGCATGGGTTAGGGATAGAAAAAAGGCAGATATCACGTAAAAGTGAAGTAGGAAACTAAGAGGACTACACACAAACTATGTGGGTCATGAGGATTGACTCAAGAAACTTTGCAGAAGCAAGGTGCCACTACACTGAAATCACAATGTGGTAAGAGGCTGCAAAGCAAAATAAAATTTGAAATCTAAAAACAGGGATTTAAAGGTATTTCAGTATCATGTTGAAGTGCAGTTTAAGTGCTGTTTAGAACTATCTTATAAAATAATTAGTGATACTGAGTTCAAATTTTGTGTACTATTTTCATATTTCATAGAATCATAGAATAGTTAGGGTTGGAAAGGACCTTAAGATCACCTAGTTCCAACCCCCCTGCCATGGGCA
>JARCZZ010037400.1:51117-61706 GCA_030323915.1 Brotogeris chrysoptera | reverse complement strand
TCGCTGGCAGTGTTCAAGGCCGGGTTGGAGAGAGCCTTGGGTGGCATGGTTTAGTGTGAGGTGTCCCTGCCCATGGCCGGGGTGTTGGAAGTAGATGATCTTAAGGTCCTTCCCAACCCTAACTATTCTATGGTTCTATGATTATTCCCCCTAATAACCTGGGAAAGAGTGAGCAAACAGTAAACACTTACATGTGAATTGTCTAATTATTTTTCTTCTTTGTCTAATTTTATATGCAAATTGACAGCTCAAGTGTGCTTCCCTTCCCCCATGCATCCCCACCCCCACCCCCCGCTTTTTTTTTTTCCTTATTTCTGGAAATCAGTATCTTCATGTATAAGCAGACAAGTACTACTTTTGTTCTGTGTGGGTTTATTATTGAGAAGGAGCAAAAATGGTTCATAGGAAGATCATGTAAGGTCTCAGGGTGAATTTTTATACAAAAAAAATCATACTTCCATAAGGCTGTTTACTAGTGGTAGCAGAATCTGACCAAGGAAGTCAGTCCAACTCCCCTTCCATTCCTCCACCTTTGTTAAAATATTAGAATGTACCTCATCAAGACTTAATCCTCTTTTCCATTAAAACAATTATTTCTAGTTATGGATGGCAAAGGAGATAAGCAAGAACACCACATGGAAAAGATTAAATTTATGCAATTGAAAAACTTGGATGGCCCTTTAATGGGAAGAAGGAATGATGGTGGGAGAAGAGTTAATGGGAAGGAAAGCAGCTGGCATTTGATGAGTACACATGTACTCATGTAGCCTGGGTTACCTGGTACAATATGCATCTCCTTTACACAAGGTTTGAACTAGAGCTTGAAGTCAAGGAAGGATAATATTGTTGGCAAGAGAGGACTAAGGGCTAAATACAATTTAGGGCTCCCTTAAGCTTATTGAAGGGCGTCTGTTGCCCTCTAGTGCTTCATCCTGCACATCAACTTCCAGAAGTACAAGGGGGAACCTATCCTAATATGACTGCAGCTGGAGCTCTCTGTGGCATCGGGTGTACAAGGGACAGAGAAAATAACTTGTTTGTATTACTCTTCTTCATATGCGATCATGGATATGATTGTGTAAACAGAAAAACAGAAACTGAGCATAAAGACTAAAACGTGGTGTGCTGCTTGCTGTAAAATATTGCCTGAATGTTGTAATGTGTTTATGTAAATTTGCAGCAGCCAAATGAATGCAAGGCTCTTGAACATAATACTGCTTACAGCAACAGCTGAGTATGTGCTGAAATGCATAGCAAAACCATGTGGGAAAGTTTACTAAATATATACCTGATTTAATTTGGTTTCTAGCTGGCATTGAAAGTCAAGGTAAACTGGACAGTTGTTAACTTTTACTAGACTAGAAAGTGAGTAGTGTTCTGCAGGACAAGTTCAGTTCAAGACACTTGAACCAAAGTTTTTCAGTATGCAATTGAGTGACTTCATCTGCATTTTCCTAGGCTTTTGCGGCCTCCCTTCAAAGGGAGGGTGCAGCGTGCAAACAGGTTTACAAAAACTTCTTGCATGGCTGAAATGCTGATATAGGAACTCTGAAATGTCCTCTATGTACAGAAATCAAAGAGATCTGAGCTCCTAAATTGGATAATGAGGCTAGGCCCAGGTCACAGCTGAGAACTGAAAATGTCTGAAGTTTTTTTAGGATGCTAGCAGAACTCCCAATGTACTGTATATCATGTGCTTTTCCTCCACTCCCAGACAACCATTCCTGTCACAAATCTTGCTTATTCATAATCTTGAATAATTCCATGAGTGCATTCAATAGGATTTTTTCTTTTTTCTTTTTTTTTTTTTGTGAGTTGCCACTTAAGATACTGTGCTGCACTCACAGAATGTCTTGTTCAGTCAAGAAGCTTTATGTTCTGTTTCTTCTCTATTCTGTCCACACGCTGGTAGCCAGGCTAGTTATGAGGAGACCTGTGGTGTGCCCTGCCGGCTGAGCAGTATTTATTTGTTGATATATATTTTGATTCTAAACATTCTGTTACCTGGAAGCAGATCAAATTGTGTGTGTTACATAATCAGAAAAAGTCTACCTTTTTGTCTTGTGGTTGAGGCCCATAGGTGGGCATCACTAAGGTATGTCCAAAGTGATAGTGTAACACAAGCTGGAGCTTCAAAAGCTGACAAGTGCATTGAATTCAAATTATTACTGGGTTATGATCAAACTTCACTTAGAAAAAGAAAGCAAAAATCAGTCCCTTGCTTGCCCCTTCTCTCTTACGCTTTTAAATTATGGTATTGATACATAATGTTCTCCCGAGATATTCTTTCCATTGAAGAGGAGATTTGAACTGTAGTGCCAAGTCTTACCTGTGGGCTACAGTAGCTATGACAAAGATTCTCGTGCCTTAGAAAAATGTGTTCATCAAAGAGATGTGGTGGGAATCTGTGACAGTTGGTCTAGACAGTCCCTGAGCTATTGCTGTTTTGGTGACTGTGCTGATGAGGAAGCAGCAGCACTTCTAGCCAGTGGTATTCAGTAGTGACCTCAAGGACATCTAGCAGTAGCTTCTGAGTGGAGTCTTAGGCAGCTGGGCAGATTTTTAGTAAGTGTGAAATGACCTTTTATAAATAGTGAAGAGAATGGTATGCGTAAAGATGGGCTGCCTTTCCTGACCCTGAGGGTTATTCTGTGTCAGAGAGACTGCTCAGAAGAGCTTTACCAGTGCTACTACAGCTCATAAGTTTGAGGTTTTATTATTGAATAAAACAGATCCAAACTGGTGACACAAGGTACAATCAGGCCCAGAGCTCAGTGTGAAAGGTTAATTTATAACTTTAGTGCCATGTGCACATAGCCCTTTTGCTAAACTGAAAACTAGATTAGGAAAACTGGGAGACTTGCAGATCCCAACATGAGCAGAACATCACATTCAGAAGCTGAATTTGACCTTTCCTCAAACATAATGGCTATTCTGTCCTGAACACTTCATGCTGTGTTGGGAGACCTTTACCTTTTAGCTCCTTCAGCAATTTATCTTCGTAGATCAGATGAGTAACTGAACCTGGCCTGCATCCAGTGCTATGTGTTGGCTAAGGCCAGCAGATGAATTTGCTTCTGTAGTGGGCAATCAAGCTGTTAATATAGAAAAGTTTGGATAACAGACCAGAGAAGATATTAGTGGGTGAAAAAACTTAATTCTTTATTTTTACTGCATTTTGTGAGGGGGGATAAAAAAAACACCTTGTGAATTTGCGTTCTAGAGGCAGTCTTTTATTGCCCCTCAAAGTGTAGACACTGCATCCTTAACTCTAATTGTAAAATAGTCCTGAAATTACTTCTGTTATTCATTTACTACAGGAGATTAGTGTTCAGTATGCGTACAAAATAGATACCTAATAAAATATCAAAAAGTAAGTTCTCACCTTCTGATGATTCATTTTTCTTGGGGTGGGGACTTTTTTTTATGATATATACCTGATCTACAAGTATCAGATTCATCTTGTCTGATGAGGAAAGTGTCTTTTATTTGATCAAGTATATTACAGCTACTATTTTGGTGCGAATAATTAAAAAAGACAAAAGAAGAGAAAACTCAAAAAGTAGGATCAAAAGACTCCAAGGCAAAAGAGTGCTTACACAGTGCAGCATTGCCACAGTATTCATTCTTAAAGATAATTGCTAGCTGCCTATCTTTATGGACACCCATGAAACTTCCAACTGATCTCTTACAACAGCGAAAGAAAAAGGGCAATGATAGCTGCGGGTGATAAACACGCAGGGAATCAAGGCAATGGCAGATCCTGCTTCTAGGTAGCAATCTGCAAAAGGAGGATAACTTCAAGATGAGAGATTCTGTCACATAGACTTCAATGCTCTTTTTAACTACAAATTATTTTTATGAAAGCTTTTCTGTTGAAAAAGCTTATCTTAAAAATATCTCATTCTTGAGTTATAGATAAGTTTTTGTCACAGATGGTCTCTTTTTGCATAAACAATGGGTACTTCATATGTTTCTTTAGAAATATCTGTTCATACCTAGTCCAGCTCTGTTACAGTCTCACATACACAGTTACATTAAATTAAATGTTACATTTGACTTGCGGCTCAACTTTCAAGTCAGACTAGCTTTTGCCTGATGTAGAATGGCAGTGTATTTTAATAAATCTTTAATGTGTTATCCCAAGACTACTTAGGGCACCACCAAATATGTTAAAAAAAAGGGAGAAAAAAAAGCATAAATTCTACTTTGAACCTGCTGGGATGGAGTTTTCTTCTAGGTGAGAAAAAACTAGAAGTAAAAGCCAACCCAGGCTTTTTCCAAGGCTTGAGTTTCTTGACTGGCATTGTTAGTTTGTCCTGCCATGCCATCTGTACAGCTGGGGAGTCAAACAACAGGAAAACTCTTCCAAGTACAACAGAAAACTTTTGGCCAGAAAAATATAAGTAGATTCTTGATTAACAGGAAGAGATACTGAATACTTGGGCCATGCAATGCATATTTGTGATAACTGGTCTATCACAGTTCAGTAGAGCTGCTCTTATTGATAAAGGTTATTCATGAGCAAACACTGAGAGACTACTTCTGCTTTTACTTGTACATGTGGTTCTCTAATCCTAGCATTTCTGAAATCCTCTTCTTGAAGACAGGCATAAACATCAAAATGCCTTTAGCTTATAGTCAAACATAAAAGGTAACTCACTCCATTGCAAGAATAAAGATGGCAAACTGTATATGTGGACACTGGAACATGTTCCTGCTAATGAAAATTGTCTGACAATTGACTGTTAGTTCAAGATGCATTTTTAGGGGGAGGAAGGGATATTTTCCAGGCAGTTCATGTCCAAGAGTAATAATGTTCTGCAGGGTCTGCTGGCTGCATGATACCCTTACCATTTTAGGTGGCATGTTGTTCTTGACCTGGACACGGTGACTGAGCAAAATATTGCAAGAAGATAAATGAACCATGTAGTAATGATTACAAAACTTGTCTATTTGCTATTTTTCTCTACCTTGTGTGCTGCTTGCATCTGGCAGTATGGAGGCTTACATAGCTATGAACTCTTGTGTGGACTTCATTTGAATTATTTCTTCTTTTCTCAAAGGCACTATCTTTTCTATCAGAGGTTTGCAAAGATTTTGTTTTTTAGACTTTTTGGAGACAAGCTAGCTGCTTGCCAGCTCACAGAGGAGCTATAGCTATCCATTTAGACTGTTGTTCCCTAAGTGCACATAGAAAAAGCTTTGCTTGGGTGAGAAGACAGTGCTGATAACAGTAACAGTTTATATTCAGCCATTCTTATGTCAAAATCTAAGAATTGTTTTTAGAATGTATTTCACAGAAAAAGGCTGTCTACATTGAAGCCACTCGCGAGATCTACAGAATTTATTTAGTGACAGAGTATCAGTAATTGCTATGCTCCTTAATGGAGTTGCTTAGTAATGTATTGTATTGAAATAATGAGGCTTTTATTTTAGATAGTACTTTTATGCCAGCCTCAGTATAATGTGAACTGAAAACTTAAGAGTTATGTGAATAAATCAGAGATGCTGCCAAGTAAATAAAAGTGAAGCAAATCCTTTGTTCTTATCTCATTATTTCAGTTTTTGCTTTGAAATGCATGGATATAATTGCTTTAGATTAGGGTATTTTTGTTAAAACATGAATTGGTAGTTTTGTTTTGGGCATTTAAACAAATTTAAAGTAAATAAAAGGAGTGTGTGGTTTTGAAAGGCAGTAATGAGTTGCTCAAGACAATATAGCATCCTTTTTTAAATGAAAAAAAGTCAGAAATGCACTTCATAAGGTACATTCAGAGCACTGAGCTTGTCACAAGCAGAAGCAACGTTTATAGAAATGTGTACAGAAATTTTCTCAATGGACAGCTAAAATGTCCAATGTGCAAGTAGCTGCTTAGTGAACTGAACAGGAGCAAAGCATGGGCCGGAGGAGTTATAGGTCGGAGGTAAAGCCAGTGCTTCCACGTAAGTGAGACACAATGCCTGGCTCTTGTCAAGGTTCATCTTGTGGTTCTCACAAATAAAAACTTTTATCGGTGTTAACAAGCTGAAATTCCCTATTTCTTTTCCAGTCTTTAACAGCCTGACACATGGTTTCAGTGGAATAATTTTACACCTTTTCTGGAACACATTGCAGTCTGGATATGAATTCGGTACTGGACAAGTTACCTTATAGGGGAAAATGATGTCTAGTAGGACAGGTTTGGAATTGATGAATGACATCACTCTGAGCAATTAGACTAGCTGCACAGCTGTGCTGATATCATGCAGCTGACTGCTTTAAATTAATGGCTGTGCCATTAAAGTATGATGATAACAGCAGAGACCACAGGAGATGGCTAAAGGTTTTTCAGATGATATGATGAGAGAAGACATAAATATTTATTGCAGTGCTAGTGCCTTATGCTTTCCAAAGAACACAACAATAATTTCTCTCCTTTCCATCTGATGTTGTTTTCAGTGGTATGCTAAAAAGCACAAATGACTTGTCACTATTTTGTTTGTAAGAATTATGAACATTTGCCCTGTTTCACCATTTTAAATGCACTGAAGTGCTTAAAGTCTAAGTCCAGGCAGCTGGCTGAATTGCTTTGCTATGCAGAGGCTGACACAAGCAAGTAATGTAATGAACAGGTACAGCTGCAGTGCTCACTGTATTGCCTGATTTATGAAATTGGGCATCTTACACTAGGGAGAAAGAAAACTGGACTGCCATGCACACAGCTGTGGGCTGGACCAGTTATCAAACTGCAGCTGAAGTGACATGAATGAGACCCAGAAGGACTGTGGTTCATATGAACACATACTTCACCAAAGTCCTGTTTTCAGCAGTTTACCAATTCGGGAAAAGACATACTGTGGGATATTACTTGGATTATAATATATTCCAGAAGTGGAGGGGATCTAGAGGAAGTGACTGAATGCAGAAATATCAATGTTTTTGGTAACTTTCTCCCCAGAGTCCTCTTGGCATACTAAACAAGCTCCTTATCCTGCATTAGTCAATAACTATGACCATGTCTGAAACATGTTTTGAGGGGGCAGAGAAAACCCCTCTTTACTACGAGAGATAGAACATGGCTTGTACTCGGCACAGAGTGGGGCTGTCATGTGAGTTGCATAGGTTTAATGAGTAAAGATTACCCATGTTTGACTCATGTACAACAAGTTCTTCTATAATTTCTTCAAGAAATTGAATGTTCTCTGGGAAAGCCAATTGCCCTCAGTCCTGCTGACAGAGGAAATACTGACAACTTTGGCAGAAAGAAGGGTGAAACTAATTTCCGTGGGAAAACCTAAAGAAACAAAAAATGACTCTAACTTTTCCTCCCCATATGTCTTATCAGCCACAGTATAATGTAGAAATTAAAACTGTCATCGCGTCCAGTGCTGTTATAGGACTGTATAACATTTTGGTGTACCTTACAATTGTTTCAAGACCTTCAGGTCCACGTTATAGTGATCGTATTTAGTTTTGACTTGATGTGGTGTTTGTTCATACCTTCTGTGAGCTTCTGAGGATTGTAAGCCTTGTGTGTGGGTGATGTCCTTAGTTAGAGCCATCCCGTAAGACTCCTGCTGAGCAGAGCTACCCCATGGAGAGGAGAAAAGCCTTCCCTCAGCACCCGAAAGAAAGGAAGATCTGACTTCTGTGAGGCGTTTTCTTTAATTATGTCCATGCTTCTTGCAGTGGGAAGCCCAGACCTGCATCCAGCACTCAAGATTCAGCCTTAAACCAGTGCTGAGCAGAAGGTAAGGACCACCCCTTTCGAAACCTACCAGTGGCACTTTTGCTAATGCAGTCCACGATGATGTTAGCTGCCTTTGTCATGAGTGTGCATGGCTGGCACTCATGGTCAACTTGGTGACCACCAGGACCTTCAGGGCCTTTTCTGCAAAGCTGCTTTCCAGCTGGTTGCTCCCCAACCTGTACTGCTGCATGCAATTATTTTCGACCTAGTTGTGGGACTTTGAACTTCCCCTTGTTGGATGTCATGAAGTTCTTGTCAGCCTACTTTATCACCTTACCCTTCATACTTTTTGACCAATGTGTTGTCTCTGTACTATATATCAGAGTGATTTAAGCCCAATGAGTACCAATGCATATTTAAGAAAAATAAGCTTTCTTCCCAGTCTCAGATGACACTGGACCATAATGATGGATTGTGCTGAACATGGACATTCATTCAAAATGTAGAAATCAAGTATCTAGGCAATGCAGTAAGTGTACATTTACTTTCTTAGTCAGGAAACTAAGGTTATCCAGCAGGAACTTGTTTCAGTATTTAGCTACTTCAATCGGGAATTCTATCAGTCTTCTGTGGTAATCTGGTATTGTGGAATATGTATTGAGTGGTGTTCAGGCCACAGAAGTTTATATCTACTTTTATGTCTCGAACAGGAAGCTACATTTTTCTATTGGTATTGTGGTATTGGTATTGGTATTGTGGCTGAAAGATGCATGTGCTCATCGCAGTGAGCTTAGCACTATGTGGGTCCTTTGAGAGGACCTGAGAGGTGGTTACAGTATTCCTTTGTTAGCATAATGCTCCTGTGTTAGGATACTTGTAATATATTCCTGTATTAGGGTAATTCAATGTAGAAAGGACATCAGGAGCTCATCCAGTCTAACCTCCTGCTCTGTGGGTAGTGAAGCAGGAAATTGAAGGTGTAAATAGAGTGGAATAGAAGAATTCAAAAGTAATTGCAAGCATTTTGGGCAAAATACAGGAGTATTCAGATAAAACTTTCATTCCTTGCTTTATATGTGAAAGCAGGTGTTTCATCTGTGTATCCAACACAAATAAACACACTATCCAACACAGCTTGATTACAAGGGAGGTGATAGCGATGGAAGAAGAGTTCTCTAACTCCACAGAAGCTTCCATGAGAGCTTGGAGATTAAGTCAAAGGTTGGTTTCCTCCTTTGCTATTGGCAACCAGGGTATCTTTTTCTTTTTTTGTTAAAAACAATTTATACCACTCTTTCCACAAAAATATTTTGAATAAGGGAAGACTTAAGGACTGAGAAACACTTTCTCTTAGCCAAATTAATTTGCTAAAAAAAAATAAAACAGAGAAAGTCTTATTTTCTGACCTACCTTTAAGTAGATGTGTATAAAGAAGGTAACTTACAAATCATTCTTATTAGTACATGCTGCTGCCTCACACTTGCAACTTCTGTGTGTTCAATTTCCTTATGAGTTTGCAGCTTGTTTAGTTTCCTGAACATACTGTTTCTTGTCATCTCTTTTTAAGCTACAATGCCCTATGTGTAAACCATCTAGATAAAAATCGACACCCTGAATGCGGTTACTGGGGGGAGCTGTGCATTTTGCTGTGGTACTTGTGGCAAAATGACAGAATGTGCAACCAGGCTAGTAGGTGAAATATAACCATGCCAAATATTTCCTTTAGGAAAGTTTATTTTAACGCTCTTTTAACACATAATTAGGCCATCTCAGCAAGCCATGCACTTTCCTAATGCAGTTATGAGAAGACTGTTTGGTTAAATTGCTAGTGGCTGTCTAGACATCCTACTGGAATCTCCTGAGTTGGCATTTAATTAAATGGAGGGAATTTCTATGGTTCTAGACAGAGATATTTGGCTCAAGTATTGTTGAAGACGTGGTTTCGGGGAAGAACTTACAGTTCTTATGGCGTTAGCAGGAGATACCTGCTTTTGGGAATTAGGTACTGAATAGAAGAGAGGAACTGGAGTTGTAAAGAGTACCACTTTTGTTACCATTTTCAGGGATGATTGTGTTCCTGAAAAGAAGTTAGGGTTGTACTAATACGGCTTACCAATAAATGAGAACTTCAGAGAAATGTTCATGGTTCTCTGTTGCTGTCCATGATTATTCCTCTGCTTTTGTCTCAGCAGTGTCCACAGTCATTTAGTTTTGAACTCTTCGATTTTTTAATTTTTGGGTTTTTTTTAAGGCATAAACCATAACATTTAATAAAAGCAACCTTTTCAAATCTTACAATGCAGTTCAGAATGAGTTATCATTCTGAACTATTATTCTCTATGAGCTGTTATTCTCCATCTGCTTGCATCTCTGGGACCTCATAACAATTAAGTTAGTATTCATGTCATCTGCTTTGTGTATTTCCCATATTTTAAAGTTAGGTTCTTGGGAGCAGGAGTACTGCAGGAGTCCTCACCCTGCTGTTGCAGTGTCAAGCTCAGAGTATCCCGATTCAACTTGGGCACTCAAAATTCTACCTATCAAGTGTAATTACTGAGATTATTTCTGTAAAGGGGGGGTGGTCCCTTGACTAAATAGGAAGTTAACAATGTTGAATATTTTCTTGATTTGTGCCATAAAAATGGAAAAGTTGGCTGCTATATTTTTGAGTTTAGAACTGAAATTAGATACTATGTTAAGTATTAGAAGATGCTATAGGGGTGAACAGAATAGTGAAGGAACCTCTTACAGACAAATGGTGGGATTTAAAACTAAATAAAGCTTCATGTACATGCCATCATTTTAACAGAATGGCTGGATTTGCTGATGAAGTTCTGTCGTGGTTGATGTCTCCTGGGGGGGGGGGGGGGGGGGGGGGGGGGGGGGGGGGGGGGGGGGGGGGGGGGGGGGGGGGGG
>JARCZZ010037400.1:21930-51017 GCA_030323915.1 Brotogeris chrysoptera | reverse complement strand
ATAGCATGAGACTCAGAAAGTCCTTGGCCAGACCAAAACATTACCCTGCAGTAACTGAAAACACTGGGGTTATCAGCACAGCTCCAAGGCCCAAAATCAAAACCACAGTGCTGCACCAGCTATTAAGAAGGAGAAAAATGACTGCTGCTGCTGAACCCATGACAAGTTCTTAATGGAACACAGTCAGAAATGAACTATCTCATAAGTAAAAGAAAAAAATATTGATGTCTGTCATCCTTTTGAGAAAAAAGATAAAAGCAACTCTGGATAATATAAATGATGTCTTCATGTTTGTTTATTGTAAGAAGAAATAGCAAGCTTGTGGTTTTCTATTGTGATTTTTTTGGTTTGTGTTTTGTTGTTTTGTAGTTTGTTTTTTTCCTGTAAACAACTATATGTATGTGTTATGGAAGCACGCAAACAGTTGCTTTCATGTCAGTGGGGTTTCTTTCGTGGCACTGAGCAAGGACTACAGCTTTTTATGTTGATCAAGTTATTTAGTGGTTTGCATCAGATTAATCTTAATCCAGTTCTGCAAAATTCTCTAATTCTCTAATGTAAGGATTACACATCTCTTATCAGTGGTCTCTCTCTTAAAGGAAAAGATGTATCCAGTCGCCAGAACAGATTGGATCACAAAGATGACTTCACTTCTGAAGTGTTTATGAGTTTTTAATGACCTTAAACTGCTTCCAACATGATCTGTAGCTTCCAAAGCATAAAATGGAATCCAGGCTAGGGCTATGATCAGGATATAGAGTTGGAGCATCCAGGTTTAGGTTTCAGTACAGTATAGATGAGATCTTAAATCCAACTTTTATTGCTATATATTTTCTAAATTCTCTGTATTGACTTTCTTGTCTTATCAGGGTGTTTGTGGAGGCAAGAGCCCAAACCACACAATGCAAGGATGACAGCACAAGTAGACCCCATGCTTGAAGCAGTAGTGGGTAGACACTCCCAAGAAGCTTCTGACTTTAGCAGCAGAAGAAAGGTTTGTTCTCTTCCATCTGAATTTACAAAATTGGTACTGTGTCCTAATAGCCAACACAGGAGAACTAACCGTTAAGGGAGGCATCAGAGTCAGCTGGGCCTGAACAGGCATTGGTACCAAGAGGAAGTGGTGGGCATTAGTGGTTGGAGATTTGTTTTTACATGAGATGGAAACACCCAGTTGCCAGTCAAACATGTCAGGGAAAGTCTGTATATTCCTGAGGCCCAGAAATCTACAGATCCAGGGTGTTTTACAGGAGTCCTAAATTCATCTGACCTTCAGATTGTTACCCTTCATAAATTGCCTGAAGGGCACTAATGACACCACCAAGTGAGACCCTAGAACAAATCAAGAGGGACTATGGAGCTCTGGAGGCAAAGGTGAAGGATCTGAGAGCTCAGGTTGTATTGTCCTCATTCCAACTCATGAAAGGGAAAGGTTCAGTAGGAATGGATGTCTCTCATGAATTAACAGGTGACTGTGTGACTAGTGTTGCAGAAGGTGCTTTGGCTTTTGTGACTATATGTCTCTTTCCAAGGAATGACAGACAAGATTCATCTGACAAAATGGGTTAAAACTGTCTTTGTCTAAAGACCTAACAACCTTGTAAAAAGGGCTTAAAACTGGATATGAGTGATAGGAGCTTACATTTAAGAGAAGAAATAGAGGTTGGGGTGACAAATACATAGAGCAAGGTGATGGGAGAGAGCTGTTGGGAAGGGTGAAAGTGGTCATAAGGGGACAACCTCAAGCACTTGTTTCCCACTTTGCTTGCACTCAAACAAATGAGGCACAGGAGGCTTTGTATGTGGATGTAGGGCTGTGACAGCACTGAAATAACTGAAACATTATGGAACAGATTGCAGGACTGCATACAGCCTCTTTGGTAAGGATGGTTGGGAAGGGAAAGAGTGGCAATTGCTTTAAATGAGGGAGTGCTCAAAAAACCTTATGTGAGATCCTGATGCAAAAGATGTGTTTGAGCAGTTTGGAATACAGACTTGTATCTAATTGATGCTGTGTACTGGCCCTTCAGAATGAAAACCAGATGAGTTTTTGTCCTTTGCTAATAACTAGATGCTTTAATTGCCAAATGTAATAATGGCAATAAGACTATTAGACCATAGCAATAACAGTTGCTTGTGAAAACACAGAATCTGATGTGACTCCAGTGCCACATTCGTATTCTTAACTCTCTTGTACTTTCCATCTGTATCTTGCTCATGTTGCTCTTCAGAGCTGACTGTCTGCAATGCTGTGAGGAGAGCCCATCTACAGGGTTGCAAAGTGCCATTGACAGCAACACCTTTTAGGGTTTATCTAAAATAGAGATGTTCTGATTTCACACTTTCTTGGTTATGTCTCTTTGTGAAGCAGAAAAAGTGTTAGCCCAGCTGGGTCCTTTTGCCAAGGCAATGTAGGAGTTGAAATGGGATCAGAAGTCTCCTGGTTACTTCCGCTCTTTTCATTTCTACTGAGTTAGTGTACGTGAATCTGCTTAGTGAGTTGGTGCTGGTTAAGTACAGCTGGCTCTCAATGAATAGAGGTCATAGTGCCAAAATCTATCCTGCTTCACATTAGTATTTTTTCCCTACTCTTTCTGGAAAAAGGAGAAAATTTCCAAGCAAAGGGGATATTTGCAGAATGTTTTGTAGTTTATGCTATACCTTCCTTTCTGGAATACTGTAACAAATGTGTCTAGCAGGTGCAGACATTAAAAGGTAAAAGTGAAAAGAAAAGCTCTAGTAACTAGTAAATATGTATTTCAGTTTACTTAACACTTGCTCAAATCTCTGACAGCTGGAATGAGAATGCCTTATTAGGACAAGGTGTAATTTTCATGTCTGTCTCAGAGCTGAGGTTCGTTGCAGAAATGGGACCTATTATTCAGTCTTTTCAGTCTCACTTGCTTTTAAAGGGCCGCAGCTGGCTACTAAAGGAAAAGTAAGGCGCTAGAATATATTCTTCTGGGAAAAACTGGTAACAGGTTTCTGATATAGGATGTTGAAGACTTTTCCAAGGATTTTTTTGAAAAAAAACCGATTTGTTATAGTCCTGCCACCAAAGTTGAGGTGGGCAGATCTTTGAATAAGTTCATTTATTTGCATGATCAACTAGACTGGAAAATTAGTACATTTTAGAAACAGTAATAACATGAGAAAAGCATCAACTTTTACTGTGCTATATAGTGCAAGGTTTTCTGCTTTTATAGATTGCTTTGTATCTTGGTATTCAGAGAAGATGAATCTTCAATAACAAAAAAGCTTTTTTTTTTTTTTTATCCTGTTAACGAAATATGTTATAAAAGAAAAAAAATCTGAATTACTTTCTAAATGAAAGGAATTAGCAAGAATTTCACTAGTGAATGAGGGCTTGGAAGTCTAGTTCATTAGTAAGAACTTGCCCTGCTAATTAAGTCTATTTTTTCGAAGTATCAAACCCAGTAATTTTTCTTCTATGTCTCTAATGTGTCTATAATATTGCTTCTTAAGGAGTAAGAACTGCAGCCTCCTCCTGAAATCTGAAAAGTGGAATTGTGGCTTTCTTCTTACGCTTGCACTGAAGTCAAAACTGTCGTCTTCATATTTGTGTTACTATTTTGAAAAAGCTGTCAGGGAAGGGACTTCCATATTCAACAAAGCAAATGGTTTAGGATATTCAGGGAAGGCTTACAGCTGATTTTAGGAAACAGGTGTACTCCTTTTTGTCTTGTGTCTTTTTTTTTTTTTTTTTTTTCTCTAATTCATGGTTTTCATAAAAATAGTTTTGAACAGTGGAAGACTTACAAGAAAACTTATTTTAAAAGTTTTCTGAAGCATCTTAGTGTGAAAGCAAATCCAGGTTTAGTTTCTCTGTAAGTCACAGGCCTTGTAAGTCTATTTCTTAAGAGGCACAAATATGATTCCAAGTCTACCTTAAGAAACCTCTTCCACAAAAGATGTGAGAAAAGACTGCTAAGAAATAACTCTAAAGTTTTAATATTCCATTGGTGAAGAAGTAAAAGCACTGTAAAAATGAAGATTGTTTCCTTACAATTATGATAATTTAAAAGTTGAAGACCAAAATTATTGCTGTATGACTGCCATCCATAATTTGTCTTAAATGGAACTTTAGCAAACTATGAACAGGTCTTCACCTTTCATTGTACACATATTTGGCAGTGCCGTAATTTACATTATATATTGCATATTTACATAACTTCCATTATCACCATAAATGGTTTTCACCTTTTATTTTAGAGTGCATGAGTATTGGTGGTAAATGTGTAGCTGATTTTGTATGTGTAATTGTAAGCATATGTATTGCTATATGTTAGTTGATAACCCAGACTGCTCAGTAATGTGATCTACTGTTCAGTCTGTTTTCATGATTGCTTGTTTACAGGTGAACTTGTAGGAAACTTGCTCACCCAGACACTCAGGGAATTAGGAATCCAAATAACCACCATTTAATTTTGTCTGTTTGTAATTATGACAATCTGTAAGACCAACAGATTCTTCCTGGGGGCGGTGAAGATTCAAGGCAGAGAAATTGGTGCATTTTGCCCTGTGGGTTGTGAAATGGGGCTATTGAAGCACCTCCTCCAAGAAGGGTGACCAGTGCATTTAATTCTTATTCCCAGAAGGAACACAGAGGAAATTCAGGATGCTGCTTTTTAGGTGGAGACTTATCAGTAAGCAATTAAGGTGGGAAAAGGCAATGATTACAGTTGAGTCAGATTTAATGGCCTTCCTGATCTTCTGTCTGGGGTGATGAGAGACAAAGAAACCTCATGAAGTCAGAATTAAGATGCCTTTCAAGTATCTTCTGTTGTTTTCAGTAAAACTGAAATTTCTGATAGCTGGGAATACCTAAGGTATATCAACAGAAGTCTGCCTGTGCCTCCAAATTTTGTACTGCCTACAGTCTACCACAAGATGGCAATATTATTTCTGTGCTTAGTGAGACAGGAGTTGATATTATTTTTTTGTCAACTATCAGCCTTGTGTTAATGGGAAACGCTAATGGAGATGACTTCCTTCTTGGTAAGGCTGGCATGTGTAATGCTCCTATATCTTATTAGAGCAATTAAATTCTAAACCCAGAAATTATGCTTAACTGATTTTGATGTTGTAGTCAAATACGTGTCTGGTGATACCATGCTGAGTTTGGGTTCATTTAGCATCTGCTCTCTAGAAATAACATTGTACCTTTATAATATGGGGCATGTCCCCCAGTAAATGAAAACCCAAACTGCTCTGCCCAGTTCAGTCCATCCTTCACAAATATAACTAGATTTCAGGTTTGAATTAAATATCCCTTTCTATCCTCTGACTTAAACATTTGTCTGGTTATCTGAGTTGGCACTTGATGCTGCGGTTTGATTTCCAAGAATTTCAATGACTGCAGGGTGCAAGAGTCATAAGCTGTGAAATGTTCATAATTTTTTTAATAGTGCAGTTTTTGACTGCATGTTGCAAAATTAACTGTGGTGTCACCTTGGCAAAGCCTAATGCAGAAGTTCCAAGAGTGAATAAAAGAAATAAAATATTACTGGATATGCAGTTATCTTTGGACACTCTCCAGGCTGAAGACATTTTTTCATTGTATATTAGAGGTCTCAGTGTGAGACCATTTCTCTGGACCCACCACAGGGACCCCATGAGTGCCAAACCCAGAGGGGGAGGAGAATTATTGTCAAATACTCAAGGAAACCCAGCAAGTGTGGTCTCATCACCACATAAATCCCCACTTAAGCCAGTTTTGCTGCATGGTTTCTTTGTCAGGGCCTCTCCTTAAAGCTCAAGTGTCAAAAAATTGAAATCAGAACAAAAATGTGTGAAAAATCACCTTGGGCAAGTGGATTTTGAACTCTTAGTGCGAGGGCAGTACATTATTACTTAAATAGATGAACACTTGGTAATTAACTTCATTATTGTCTCATTTAAGAATAGCTGGTTTATTCTGGGTTATTCGAAGTGTCATGTATCAGCATGGATGTTGTTCATCAGTAGCTACTGGCACTAAAAGGTCTTATATCAAGAATACCAGTGTTGCATTTGAAAGCTGAAAGAGGACCAAATTATTGACAAGCTGTTTTGTTTTGTATGAGGTACAAGGATCAGAAAAACCTCCAAACCTCTGCTTGTATCTGCTACAGAAAAGCAGCATTCCTCCCCAGGAATCTCTTAAACAAGATGACTGGATGTCTTGCAGCAATCAGAAGGTGTTTACTGTCTTGATCCTGAGTACCAAGAGGTGCACCGTCTGCCTGCAGGTCCAGGAGATCCTATATTATAGCAATCTTTCAGTCAATGAGAGCACTACTTTTGAATCTTGGGATGAAAGTATAGATGTAGGAAACTGTGTACTTGGTTTGCAAAACTGAGACTAGTGCAATTCTCTCATTTCTTCTGGCTCCCTTTAAGCCTTTCCAATTTATCCTGGAAAATAAAAGCTCTTATGATAGCAGTGGCTAGCTTAAAAATTGTGCTTGCAATCAGGTTTGAGTGGTGCTAGTCTGCTGTTCTATTTTGATGGTTTTTTTCAGCCATGTTTTCTTTAGTGCAATGTGAGAGTGACTTTACATAAGCAGGAGAGAGGGATAATAGGTGCTGTGCTGAGATTCTTAACAAGTATCCAGTGGCTCTTTGTGAAGGTAGTTTTGTCTGCCTGAAAATCAAGGCCAGTATGGTTCAGCAAAGAGAACCTGGTATGGTATCTCCTGAGATATCTGCCAAATCCCATTGTGGAAAAGCTGAGGGAAGAAAGTACACAGGGAGAAAAGCATTGTTACAGGCTCTGTGCAAAAACTTTTCTAACTGATCTAAAAGTGAAGAAACCAGCAGCAGTAAAAGTGGTAGGATTGCTAATACAGCAGAAACAACAGAAGCACCCAATGGTGACTTTAGGATTTTTGTATTCAGGAAGGGGAGAACAGAGGGATATTCTGTAGTAACTGGCAATATCCTGGTTTTTCTCTTGAAATGGAAGAAATTAGACAGTAAATGCGTTGGTGCAGACAGCTTGCTGGTGCGACTTGGAAATGGAATATTTTTCCCTAATGTTTAAAAACAAACAAAAACCCCAGCACCTTAGTGTGATGGGATACTGCTGGAGCATAACTGCAAAGCTCCTTGCTTAGACACCTACTTGTTGATTTTGGGACAGGAATAGGGTGGCCTTCTGGGCTACAGCAAACTTTACATAATCCTGTCTGTGTCCATGGAAGTCTCTTGGCATCTTTTCTATGCAGCTTGTTTTTACCTTGTGTTTTAGCTGTAACACAGGTTCCTTTATTGGTGAAGTTCCACTTTCAGCTTCTCTTGTCCCAAATACCCTCTCCCCCATCAATCTCAAAACCTCCCTCCTCCAAGGGAATTGAACTATGAAATTCTCACATACTAACTCCTGGATTTAGAAAACAGCTTTTGAACCTCCTGAATCTTCCTAAATAGAGCACCCCAGGTAATACACCCAGGTAATACACCCAGGTAAAACGCCCAGCCTGTAACCTGTTGTGTTTGAAGCAAAGTGACTGGTGACAACCTTTAACAAGAGTTTGCTAAAGCAGTAGTATCTAATGTGAGTTGAAAGAACTCAATAGAAAGGAGACTGACAGGAATATGAAGTTAAATCTTGGTAAGCTGATGAAACGTATTCATTGTAAAGTTCCTCTAACTTCTTGGTTTGATGCAATGCTTGCTTTCTCCTAAAGGAATTTAAATGACAGAAAATTAGCTGCATTTAAATCCACTTAGAGGTTTAATTCTTACTCATTGTAACTGCAACTTATGGTTAGCCCTCTAATAGCATTGAGGTTATGTGTTTTTCTTTTATACTGCAGTTCCTAATCATCATATACTTCTTAGAGAAGAATATCAGCAATTGTAGTCACTGGCAAACCTTCATGCAGGACTATGGTTTTTTATTAATTTTCTTTTTTTTTTAATAGAGGATGGAAAGAGTCTGATCCTGATAATCATCCATCAGCTGGTGAATGCTGAGGATGTGCAACCACCTGCTTTCAATTCCCTTCTTAAACATTCAGGAGCTTTTAGCACAACATTCTTTCTGGCTTGTACAGCACCTGGTGGGATGCTGCATCCTACTGTGCTTTGGAGTCAGTCTAAACAGACATCACGAATCAGTGGAAGTCCTGAAGAGCTTCAGTTGCTTTTAGGCTCCCAAAAGGGATTAAGCGTGACTCAATAGCTGAAACATAAATACATGTACTTGATAAATGGCTTTTCATAATATAAAAAGGTATGGTAGGATGCAGAAACTGGAAACTAAAGCTGTACTACTGCAGACTGAAAAGAGTCTATTTAATATTGGAAGAAATTCACTTTTGGAAAAAGTGATGAAAGTGTAGTGGTGGCTTCTGTACCAACAGACTTGTCCATTCAAGACTGGATGCTTGTCTGAAAGGCAGGATTTTTCTGATTTTTCTGGATTTAGCCTTATATCCCATACCTAGACATTTTGTTGGACCAGTCTTTTCTGGCCCTTATGTATGAACACTAATGTATTGAGAAAAGTGTCTGCTCAGTACATCATCTTCAGTTTTGCTTTTGATTCAATTATTATTGCTTGTGGTCCCTAAGCACAGGGCTGATGGAGAAAATTGGCCTGCTCTTTCCAAAATTTACAGTACTGGTTGAATTTTGAACTGACATTTGACATTCCTAAAGTGAAATTTGGAAAGGTGTGGTTTTTTTCTGTAACATAGGTTCTATATTTGTTGGCTTCAAACGTAACTGGAGCCAAAGTACTGAAGCCTGTGATTCTTTGTTGTGTTTTTGATGAGGAAAAAGTTGACAGTTGTCAGGGTTGGGGTCAGGATATCATATGTTTTTTAAAGACTTGTAATAAGTAAAATTGTAAAAATGGCCTAAAAAAGAAAAGCTTGGGTGCTGAAAGAAATTTTCTAGCATTGCCAGTGACTTAAAACAAACTGTCTCTGGAAGAAGTCTTCTATGAGGGATTAGCAATTGGGTTTTTGCAGCTGACAGGATGGTTTCTTTGTCTCCATTGGAGAGGTCACCTTTTCCATTTCCCTCCCACTCTTCCAACTCACACGCACCTTTTCTTAGTTTCACTGGCATTTATACAGTAGTCAGTTTGTTTAATACTGCAGGCAAGCACTTCTTGCAGAAGATAGCTGAAGGTATGGGTAGTGTTGTGCATTATTGAAGTATCTGTTTTCAGCCTTTCTCTATTTTAACAACCATAACTCCTATGCTAATGATAGTTGACAATAGTTGAGAAGTTACATTAAATAAATGGGTATTTACTATGTATAAGTGACGATAATTCTCTTTTGCCTTCCGTATTTCTCAGCAGGTAGAAATACATTAGAAAAGTAGAAGCAGTCATCTTGAAACCACTGCATTTTGATACTTTTGGATAAAAATCTAGAAGTGGTTTAACCTTGAAAAATATTAAAAGTTGAAAGGAGACCTGCTGGAAACCAATACGAACCTTCCAGTCTGGATAGCTCAGATTTGTAACACTAGTGAATTTTTCAGTGATCAATCTTAACTAAATGGAGTCTCTGCATTATCTGTGGGTAAGTGCTTTTCTTCCGAACCATAATTTTCGACTGGACTGAGTTGAAGTTGGCGTCATTCCCTGTGCTCCCCATGATATGAAAGTGCACCATATATTTTAACTTTTTAGTACCTTTTGCCAATGAAAACAAAAGTTATAATTAATAGTCTCAGCAGTTTTGCTGCCAAGGGTTCCTGGCCACAATTCTTAGTTTGTTTTATGCTGCAGATGCATACCTTAAATCTCGTTAACAATTTTTTTCCTTTCCAATGGTTAAAGACTACTGCTGTCCAAGGAACTAGCCCTTCTTCAAAAATAAAAGAAAAAAAGCATGGCTGTTAAAGAGTTAATTTGCTCATGAGAAGGTATTTTTGAGAAAAAATCTTTGAAGGAGCTAAGCTTCTTGTTAAAGCTAAAGCACTGTATCATATATCAGTCAATGAACTGCTCTAAATTAATTTTGACAGAAGAGTTATATTGCATATGGAGTGTGTTACAATTCTGAAGAATGACTCTATACAATAAATGTATGGGCTAGCAGGTTGAGGTCTTATCTCTTTGCTCTCAGGAGCATCATTTAATTAATTGACTTAATGATCTCAACCCTGTAAGACTGGTAAAATCTCTTCCATGGTGATATGATACTTTTTAATTATTCAAGTATATTTGTGTTTCTAAATATATGATCTGATTTCTGACTGTAGAGGTAGAAGTGCAGCTCTAATACAGAATCTTTAGAAAAAAGTGATTTTTCTTGCCAAAAAAACAGGTCCAGTCTTCTAAAAAGGGATTTTTTTTTTTTTCATTTTGTATTTGTAGAGTTAGACCACACAGTCTGGTTTTATATTATTGACAACTGAAATTGGCTGATGGACTTGCTTCCACTGAATTTGATGGTAGACAAGTGTTTTCCTACCATGTAGAAATGTTTAATTTTTTCCCCTGCTTTGCCTTCACGGCTGTCTTGCTACAGTAACATAAGCTGGATATTGGTGTAGTAGGACTCTAATGTCTTCTTCAGCTCTTTGCTTTTCTTCCAAAGAAGCTTTTGTTCTGCTTATATAATTATTTTTTTTTTGTAACCAAGTCTCCTGTGGAAGGCTCCTTGTGGGTGGTTCAAACACTGTATCTGATCAGATGCTGTTTACCTAAGGCATCTGATTAATGAGCATATGTCTGAGTGGGATGAATACCCTAATGAGTGTCTTAGATAGACGCAAATCTAAGGAAAGGATTCAGGCTGTCATTCTGTAGTGCTTAGTGACAGAGCTAAGTGCAATTTCAAATGGAAACCTCCGAGGTAAAAGATCTCTCTGTAACTTGTTATGTCTCTTTCAGTATTGACATTTCTATATTTTCTCTACTTTTTCAGAACTGTAATGATATGAAGAGATCTAATTAAATGTCCTAATACTGTTGCAGCATTCTCTGAGTACTTGATGGGTCCCAGCAGACAGCAGCTAAATGTGTCTGAAATTTAGCTTTGTCGTCTTGTTTAAACATGATTGTTCTCCTTTCTGTGTTGCTTTGTTCATATGGTAATATGGTATTTCTATGCAATCTAAATGTTCCTCTTACTCATTTTGTATTTATTATACTCCTCTCTACTGTGTCAGCTTTCCCAATAGGAGAATCTGAAATGCTCATGTAATTCTATTTCTGAAACCCTTGCATTCAAAGGGAAGAAATTGTCATAGAAATAAATTTCCATATTAGTTTGTTAGATGTTCTAAACTGGATTTCTGCTGTAAGGACAAGTATTTAGTTTTTCGCATCTCATTTGAATTTCAGAAGTAACTTTTACTATATCAAGGGTGCTGTTTTGAATGCTTGGCAAGGTGGCCTGAGTGTCAATGGCTTATTCTTGTCATTGCCATTAAGCTGAATAAGAGGGGCAAAGTTTGTGCCTTGTTTAGCCACCAAACAGGGAGTGCATTAATAAAAAATTCCCAATTTTCTGATTTGCAATGTCAAGTGGACCAGACATCCACTTGTGACAGTTACAGCAACAAGTAATCCCACCTGTTCTGAGAAGTAAAATATTACCTGTGGAACAGCTGGGAAGCTACAAGGACAAAATATAGAAAATATTATTGATCTTGGTCTATTTTGATTTGTAAACCTTGAGGATATCGGTTGCTTGCATCTTTAGCCATATTTTCTCCAAGCTTGCTCACCCCACTGGACTTACATCAGCAGAGATCCAAGAACTAATGTGATGGATGGACTGAAGGTCTGTCGATGAGATGGTTGACATCATGTCTTAGCATAATTTTTCTGGCTCAGGTGCAATAGCAATAAAACTGGCAGTGTAAGGCAATGTAGGTAGCCAGCATTGAAACCCATGCTTCAATGTCATCAAAATTGGCATCTGATCTGGAGGCAAATCTCTATATGCTGCAGTGTATTTCCAAATGTGGGAACAGGGGTGGTGAATAGAGCTTTGTGCAGGTCCATTTCATTATTACCATCTTTAAGAATATTCCTTCTTGGTTTTTGTTGTTTGTTTGTTTGTTTTTTAAGTAGGAATCAAAGTCAACGTTGCTGTGAATGGAGTTCTGCTGGTGCTGCAACATGATTGTAAGTTGTGGGAAGACAGTAGGACATGAATTACCATCTAGGGTTAAAGTACCCTTAAAACAATCAACTATAGAAGAAATCTAGATAGAATAATGTAGAGGCTCCTGCTCTTAATTATCCTCTAATGGATCATACTTCTAGGGGTCTTGAATTGCTGCAGGAAGAGCATCTGCTGGTAGAATGTCTTAGGAGAACAGCCTCACCTGAGCAAGGGTTTCATGAAGCATTTCTTAGCCTCTGAAGTGGCTGTGCAAGATATTTCAGGACTACTGAACTGCACAACAGACTTCCTCTAGTCTGTGTCAAGAACCGATGAACAGGAAACTACTTATTTTCCATATTATGGTTTGTGTAATAAAAAGCAGGCTATTGACATCTTGGCAGCTTTTTATTGCTAGAATGTTATTTTGAGCAAATAATCACCAAGAAAAATCTTAAACTTTTTTTTTTTTTTTTTTCCCCTTGTTTGGATAATAGGAAAAAAGTAGCAAGAGAGAGCAAACGTATTAACTTGCATCATAAAACACTGAAACCACTTGGAGCTGTAAGCTTTATGTGTTCCTACAGCTTCTTGCTGTAATTCTTTCTCAGTTTAGTGGTTTACCTACAAACATATATCCAGCAGGACAGCAAGTCTGTAGGCAGAGAGCTGGCAATCAGAATATTCTGTGTAGAGAAATCCCTCTTCGTGTTTGTGTGGAAGAACTGATGGGACATGCTATGTTGTGGAAAGTAAAACTGGAAAATTAAAACCTGTCTTTAAACAGAAATATAATCTACTTCATCTCTACTGAAGCTTACTACAATTCATAAGCACACAGTGAGATCTGTTTGCTCCTGTTCATTGTTGTAGTTTGTCATCCAACAAGAGCTGATGTAGACCATGCTGAACTGAGCATAACTGCAGTTATTTTTTAAACTCTAGTGGGAGTAAGCATATTAAGTCTCTCAAGTATGCTCACAAGATGCACTTGCTGCAGTGCACATAGACCTAAACTGTGTTCCTGAATGCTTCAGTCTACAGCAGCTACAATGCCAGAAAAGTTTAGAAGCAGGCAGTCAGTTAATAACCCATGTGGCAAATATATTATTTTCTGTTACAAAACTTATAATAAAATGATAGGTCTGGCTGCTTTCTCCCACATAGAATCCCAGGGTTTTTTTGCCTTGAAAGTAATCTCTGGAGGTCACCTGCTCCAACCTCCTGCCTAGAGCAGGGTGAATTCAGATCAGGCTGCCAGTATACAATGTAGAACGAAAAGATATGAAACTTCTTCATGAAAAGAAATGTGTAATCTTGCCTGTTGCACCCATAAGTAATTGTTGAGGTTGTTCTGAGTTACTACCTCCAAGCTGCTTTAATCACAGTGTGTTCGATTAATCACTACATAGCAAGCAGCTGCCACTGCAGTTTTACAAAGCTGCAACTATTGTTTAAAAACAAGCAAGCAAAGAAAAACCCTGAAAAATAGCTTGGCTTTGGTTCTTTGAGTCCAGGCTTTCTCTGAGGTGGCTTGACATACCGGTACAAGTAGTGCTGTGTAACTATAGCAGCGTGTGGTAGCACCTAACTGGCACAGCCTTCTTGGATAAAAAACTATGCCCTTATTGAATCTGAGGAACTCTTTGCAAGCTCTTTCTGAAGCCAGCATATGGAAAAATTTGCAAGTCTAATGTTGGAAAATGTTTTTTCCCTTCTTGGGCATGAGATCTTCTTGTGAGTTCTGAAAGGCATGCATCTGCCACCAACTCTGCTGGTCTGAAAGAGGGGAGACCCTGCCAGTCTACGTAAATCTGCTTTTCACAACAGTCAAGTAGCTAGCAGAGTGTGGTAAATACTAATAAAAAATGCTTAAGAAAGACTTCAATCAAACCACTCCACTAAGTATTTTGGAGGCTAAACAGAGGGAGCCCAACGGTAGGTAAATTTTTCTAACTGTTGGAAGAGAAAAAAATAATTACAGTCCCAGCCACAAGCTGAGATCATTTATTTAAAGGGAAACAGTGCAATGGTGCTTCATAAATTTATATGACGGGGTACACTTTACACAGCTGGACTTGTAATCTGTTATTTACTTTAATGCATAACGTTATAATGTTCTTAAAAGGAAACTACTCCAAAAAGGTAAGATTAAAACTCTCTTGTGGAAGGTGGTGGCACTCTTCACTGAAAACAAGCAGTCTGATTTCTTCTGCTGCTGCGCATCCTGGTGGCATTTTGAAAGCTGTTTAGCTCAATGATGTGGGTATTGCATATTAGTTCCTGTTTTGATCTAATAATATGAAAGGCAGAGCAAAATGTGGTTTGCTAAAAGTGCCATGACTTGTGGAACAGTACAAACAAAACTGAGCTGCTCTTGTTTCTGTGCAATGCTGGCAAATTCTTCCTGTAATGACTGCACTTCAAGAGTGAACCTACCCTTATCAGTGGGCTAATGATCTTTGCTGGTTTTCTGCTTTCTGAGCACATTGTATCACAGATAAAACATTTGAGAATCAGTTTTTCATGTGGACTCTTATCAACTTGTATAGAGCTATGTATTGGCTGAAAAAATGAATAAGCATAGCCAGAAGCTGGGAAGTCTACAGAGGAACTACACAACTGAAGTGCTGCAAGAATATGCCAGCTGTCTTGTTGGTGATAGTTAGTTAGCAGTGTCTATAGGAAATCCATTCTTACATTCTCTATCTAGCTCTTTGATACTAGGGCAGATATATAGAACTACATGGTCTGTAATAGCAGAACTAGCTTGATCCAGCACAGACTGAGACTCTGACAGACTCCCAAGAGCAATTACATCCCCCTTACTGTGAATTCTGCTGTTATAGGTATTACGGCATGAGAAATGTAGATGAAAAAGTTAGTAGTATGAGTCCAGAAGCATCTAGATGACTAAATATCTTGTACAAACCAATATAGCAGAATGACTTTTTTTATTATTATTTTATTTTTTTAAGAAAATAATGGTGGTTCATGATTAGCAGTGCACAGCATGTGACTCATTCGTTACTGTGACCTCAACTGTTGGAGCCATAGAACTGGCAGGGCTCTTTGTGGAAATACCTGGAAGGATACCAAGAACCAGGGCAAGAGTATCCTGTCCGCTGTCACAGCTTCCTGTCAACAGTCAGTGAACTCACAGTTGAGAACAGATGTTTGTGGCTTTGTGCAGGGCTACTGTGTATGACTATCATAACATCCTTACTGAAGGGGAGAAAGGAAAGAAGGATCCTGCAAAGCTGAATATCACTTAAATGGTAGACCTTATATAAGCATTTAGGGATGTAACGTAAGGTTCCTATATATTTCAGGCTTGTTTTTAAGTTCCTCATCTCTCGTTCTGCAAGGTGAATTTTGAAATAGGAAAATTGTTCAACGTAATAAAATTAAATTTTTATCTGTTGTGTCATTTTGGAGAATATATGAAGAGGTTCTAACTTCTCGGCAGCTCTAAGGTATATTTGTTTTGCTAGCAGTTTGCTTATGGTGTTTCATGATGGTGTAATGACAGAAACTGGTTGGTCTTATCAGTGCAAACCTTTTAGGAATGAGATCACATTTCATCAGCTGACTCATATGAATTGAAATGTTAATTTACTTTTTTTGGAAGAGCACAAGAAACCAAAATTGCTACTTGAAATATCTGGAGAGAATACGTACTGTACATGAGAAACCCATTCATCTGTTGGGATAGAGCTCATTGAGGAGAAAGCAAAGGCCAACACAGGACCATTTCTCTGCACTTCCTCCCTCTTCTCTGTTAAAGAAGTTTGACATTTCAGTGTAGAAATGATTAAATTATTCCTGGAGTTTTAACATCTGCATTGCTGAACAAGTACTTGTGTTTGGAGCAAGGAGACTGAACAAAAAAGCCAACCTAATGCAACTCCATAGTGTGTGTTTCACACAATATGTTACTGGGAAGCAGGAATTAAAGCTATAGAAAGCTCCATATTTACTGTCTATATCGTAAAAATTGGATGATCTTGCATAACATAATAGACACTAATATGGAAAACTAACAAAGAAGCTGTTTACTGGTTGTTCTCTTGTTTTAAAGCAGTTGCTTTAAAATTGTTATGGGAACTGAGGGGGAAAATTGAAATTCTGTTGTTTTGTTAAAGATGGGTTCTTTGGTCCTTCAGTTTTTTATTTTTAAAGTACTTATTGCTATTCACGTTCATCATAAATGGTTCAACAAATGGCTTCCTTCTGCAAAATGGAAATGAGATGGGCTGTTAGTAATTGATGAAAACCACATTTTAATAAAGGAAAAACATTAGGCTAAGTAAAAGCAGTAAATTGGAACAAAAAAACCCAAAGCCTTGAAGCTACCAACCTTTATATGAAGTAAAGTTTTTCCGCCACCACTCTGTTGCTAGTTGATGGAGTCTGTATCTCCCCAAACTAGCTCCCAAGTTACTGGAATATCATGCTAAAGACCATGCTGAAGTCAAGGTATACAACATTCACTGCTCTCCCCTTGTACACAGTCGTTTGCTGCCTCCTGGAAGGCAGAAAAATTGGTCAGGCATGATTTACCCATGTTAGATCTATCTTCAATTGCCACAACTTTGCTCTTAGTCACTGTAAAGTATAATTGCACCAGTTCAAAAGTGTTAGGATCCTCCTTCTCGGCACACGTTTATGCCAGCTTCTGCTAGAATTCTGCCAGAGTTGGCCAGACTCTTGGTGGTGCCAGGCAATAGGATGAGAGGCAACGAAGGGGCACAAATTGAAACACAGGCAATTCCAACTGAACATGAGGAAGAATATCTTTCCTGTGAGGGTGACTGAGCATTGGAATAAATTGCTTTGAGAGGTTGTGGTGTCTTCTTCCCTGAAGATTCCACAACTCAAGAGCTGTCTGGACGCAATCCTGAGTAATGTGTTTTTGGTGACCCTGCTTGAGCAGTGTGGTTGGACTAGATGACCACTGGTGGTCCCTTGCAGCTTCAACCATTCTGTGATATCCTGCTAAAGAATAGCAACAGATGTAGCACTAATTACTGGGTTGTCATTTCTACTAGGAAGAGGTGTCTGGCAGAAGTGGAAAAGGAGACCTCTGAAGGGCTTCCTGGGTGAAAATATTGAAGTGGAAAAGTGTAGCTTTGGCATCATGAGCAGTTACAGACACTTTGTGTATAAGCCTGTAAACAGAGACAAGAAAAACATTGCACACAGATGAGGTTTTTCATGGTTTGTTTTTTTGGGTGTTTTTTCTCTTTTTGTCTGTTTTTAAACTGCTCAGTAGTTGCACGGAGTATTTAAATAACTGACCAAACACTTAAAAGCTGCTTTGGTCCTTTGCAATTGCAAGTATGAAGCAGAAAAAGAATGTGTAAGACACTTCTGTGTGTTTCTCTGCATAGTATGGCATGAGCGTCAAAGAGTGGATGTTCTGTGTGGTTTTTGGAGAATGTGCCTTTGGGAAATGTCGCACACTGTCCTGTCTGGAAAAAGACTATGTGGGGAGCTTCTCAATTGCAGTAGGAGCAGCACAGTCCCGAAGTGTTAGAGTGTGCCTTAGTTTGGTTTGGCTTGGAAGGGTGTCTGATGCAACTTGATATTCCATAAAATTTCAGTAGCATATACTGGGTGTATTTATCCCTGCTTTTGGATTCAAAACAGGGTCAGAGAGACTTAACAGTTGTAATGTTAAGTTTTAAAGCTGTTATTCTGGATATGGTGCTTGAAGTGTACTATAGGGAGGTTTTGAGGACTAAGCAAGTCACTGTCGATAGCTAATTACATTTTACTTTAGTTGACATTAATAGCTGCTGCATACCATGTTTGCATTAAAGTTTGAGAAGGCTTCCAGACAGACTTGCTTCTGCAACATGCTAGGAAAATGTGGGGGATCCAACACTTCAAAGAAGAAAACCAAGCAACCTTTTATTGTAGGCTATGTCACTGTGGCTTACTAAAGTCGTTCCTCAGAAAGGAAGTTGCTGAACTACACTAGCTGGCCTTATGCTGGCATTTGGCAGCCTTATGAAGATGTCAAGAAGTTGCATTGATTTAGGACAAATAGCAAGTTTATAAGCACTTTACTGATCAGCTTAAAATGTTCTTGGTGGTTTGGTTTTCTGGGTTTTTTTGTTTGGGTTTGGTTTTTGTTTTGGTTTTTTTTTGTTTGTTTGTTTTTTATTTCTTTAAAGAACAACTAAAATAACCTATTCTTGAATATGAGTTTGGAGAATAATTCTCCTGAACTGCAACAAGTGATCCAGTCTCTCTCTTCAATTTCTAACTTCTGTGAACAAAGGTAAGCTAAGAGTGTGTCATGGAGCAGATGGAATCAACCTACCATGAAGTTACAAGCTGAAGATGTGATGTCAGTCTGCTTGTAAATTCATGCCAGCAGGAGCTCTGCATGGTTCGTTGACAAATAATAAGATAATTTAGCCAAAGTGTATGTCATGTTACAGTGCGGGATTTAGGTATTATGCACCAAAAATGGAATTTACAGGGAAGCAAAGCTACAAAACTACTGCTGCCAGAGCATATGCTGGGGAAAAGGTCTCTGTAAGTGTTACGTATGCAATGATGTGCTTGTACTCTTCAAGGCTAGGGCAAAAAAGCTGGAGGTGTACTTCTTTTGAATGAGGCCAACTGGATCTGTCATGATATGTGTCACTGCCATTACCGGAACTACCTGAATCTGTGCTTCTGTTCCACTTTAATGCAGGTTACAGAAGTGCATACAATCTTCTGCCTCAGTGTGTTGTTCTGGTGTTTCCTTAGCTTAATTAGCAGCAGAGGTTGTGGGTCAGTACAAGCGACACATGAGCTATATTAAGTAATTACTACAAGACAAGAAGAGCTAGCATAGGATTCTACGAGTCAGAAGCTATTTGTCTAACCATTAGGAATAGCATATAATTCTGACAGCTTTATTTGCCTTCATAGGGGAGGTTTCAGGTGTTTTATTTTGCTTTTACATATGTCAGAAATACTTCAGTTACTGTGCTGCTTTGCTCCTGCGACGTAAGCATTCTGTGCTCTTTGAAAAACTGCTCAGCCTTGTTGACTCAAACAAACATGCTTTAGTTTGAGAAAGCATGACTTCTGTTGTGAGTTCTCTTGACTTGCATTGATATCAAACAAGATGGATGACATTCTTAGTCATATGGTTTAGTTTTAGGTAGTCCTGTGAGAAGCAGGGAGTTGGACTTGATGATCCCATCCAACTTGAGGTATTCAATGATTCTATGATTCTATTGAATTCACCAAGGATACTTAGTTCTGCTGTCACCATTTTTTTCTGTGTTGCATCTTGCGTAGAGAGATACAGAACTCTGGTTTCTGGGTCAGAGAAGTAGGTAAGTCCTTAAATGCACTGTGCTCTATGTAGCAATTGTATGTGAAAAAACATTGCCAGCCTTCTTGTAACAATTTTTTCCTTGACATATTTTGAAACTCCTTCTGTTTTGGGCATTTGTCTTTAATTTTTGGTGGGGCTTGGTGGAGAAGTGTGAAACTGAAATTCTGCAAGTGTTAAAAAACAGAAAAATTAATGTTTGCTTGTGTGTTCAGCTTTTGCAAGCTTTTGTTTCAAAAAGCTTCTGTAGATCTGACAGATGGGAGCTGCCAAGGAGGCAGTCCATGTGACGGAGACGTAATTTGCCACCCCTACCTTTTGTGGTCATTCCTGTCACCTTCATTAAATCCGGAATTTTGTGTTCACTGGGTATTTCCTAGCCTGGAGTTTAGCAAGAATTTTTCCATGTGTTTGTCTCCTGATATAGCCCTATAACACTTCTCTGTGTTTAATTCTTAGCTTGGTACTGCTTTCATTCAGTCAAGCTTCTTTTTTTTAATTATAATCAGCTCTTGTTTGCTGAAGATTGTGTGATGCTGAAAAATCCCCCAGGGAGGGGAAAGCCCAAGTAACATGGGTGCTTCAGTACAAAAGTGGGGCCTGGCTGTGTCCATTCTGAGATCTGCAGAACAAACTGAGCTTTATGGATTCTCAGTCCTTGGGGATGTGGGACTGTCTCACAGGTTGAATGCAGTGTTAGCTACAGGGTGAGTGTGGGTATCAACACTGAGCTGCATCAGTATGGTGAGTGCTCCCAGAACACCAGGATGGGATAAAGTCACCTACCATGTTTTGAAGAGGCTGATTCATCTGGGATCATCTGTGCTAGCTAAGGCTCAATTCCAATTGGATTATCCTTGTGTTGCACTCCTTCATGCTCCTATGGCAGGGAAATTGTCATCCTAGAAAGCCACCTCAGGTTTAATGGGACCTCGGATACTAAAATTAGCTGTACCTTTACGCTGTAGAAATTAGTATGAGCTGACCTTTGGATATGAGTAGTTGCTCATATATAGTGCTATTATTCAGCTGATGAGTCTGTAGGCTCTCTTTGACTTTGAAGAGCACCAGCAGCTTACAAGCGTCGACAGGGAATGTCTGGTCCGGTCTTTGAACTTCTCTGTTTCCATGGTCTTCCCTCAGGATATAGTTGATGCTTGGCTAACTTGTGGTTTCTAATTTTTTAGTACTTATATCACGCAGCTAGAGCATTCTGTTTCTTATTTTAGTCTCATGATTGCTAATGAAAATTTAAGTGATGTAGGTGCCACACCATACAATACTGTTTTGACACATCTTATGTTAGCTCAAGGGTGCAAAAAGCTTTGTAAGTGTAATGCTAGTCATCACAGTCATTGGAAGACTCCCTGCTGGATGCAGTGGTATAGTAAAACAAAAAAAAGCCCACAGCACAAACTAATCCCACTGTTGTTCAAGAGACTGGAAATTTTCTGTTGTGATTGTACAACATGCACAAAATGTACAGCTCAGTGTAATGATTTTCTTAAAATCTGCTGATAGCTAAGTTTGATCAACAAAGAATGGTGTCAATAGGCAGTCATGAGAAACTGAATGGCCTCACTGTATCTGGTTTGAGATTGTAGGTGCATCTTATGTCAGGTATGAAGACAAGCAATCTCTGCACAATGCAGCCACTAAGTATTTACTTAACTGGCCACTGGATGCCAGTATTGCTCTGCAGAAACTGGTAATGGAAAGCTTATTTTTGTGACTAATATTGCAATGGCTTCTCCAGTGTCAGAAGCATTTTATCACTGGTTTTCTACACAGGGAGAAAGGGTGGGTAAAGTGCTAGGATGAAACATTACGCTTCATTTTACTTTCTTGAGAGGCTGAATACAGAGGGGTTGTTGATTTATATTTGACCTGTATTAAAGTATGTTAGATTTTGGAATCATCCATAGCAGCATACTTTGTAATGAAAAGAACATCATCTTTGCAGTTGTCCCTTTTAGGACTCTCATAAATCTGTTCTGCTGATGGTCTTGGCTACTTTGAAATGGCTTTCAGAAGGAGGTTTTCTCTGCTAATCCAGGACTAAAAATCCTCATACTGCCCAAACAAATCTGTAATGTCTATGGCAACTTTAAAAATCCTGTATAGGTGGGCAGAATTCCAAGATGTGTAGGACTTCTGAATTTGAATACAGTGGCTTCTGTTCTTGCGTCTAGGAATTTGTACTTGAAGGCAGAGTTTATTCACTGTCCTAATAGTGATATTTGGCAATGAGATTCTTCTTATCTTCTAATGGCTATCAGAAGCTTAAATGAGGGTACGCATTGTTTGCTGGGGTTTTGGGGGGGCTTTTCTTTTTATTATTCAATTATTTTAAGAGTTGCCTTGTTCTGGTGAAGGTTCAGAAATGATGAAGCTGCCAGCTTGGGTCACTGTTACCACAAAGATTAGTGTGCAGAATACTCGAAGGACCACACCACTGTTCACCTCATGCTATATGTTCATTCAACAAAGAGACACTAGATTTGGCAAATCTAACTGCTATATTGAAATATTTGAGTGAGAAAGTATGTTTCCCTGTCTCCTGTCAGTCCAACATGCCACCTTATGTGCAGGAGCTAGCATGAAAACTCATTACAGCCCAGAAAAGCAGCCTGTGGGTAAGTAATCAGCGGATGAAATGGAAACCAAAGTGACCTCATTATTCAGCCTTAGCCTTGCCGTGCTTTTGCTTTGTTCCTAGACAGAGTAACAGCTTTTCCTTTAAAGTATGCCTTAGAGATAGCATTAACCTGGAAGTAGCTGGTTTTAGTACTGTGGGAGAGGAAAATCACTTCTTCAAAGTTTTATTAGCTGATATGGAGAAATGAACAAAAGAAGTTTCTGTAAGATCCTTTGGTTGTAGGGAAAGTGAGAAGCTGTTTAACAGCATGGTCCATTTGTTATGTTTAAAGGAGGGGCTGTAAAAAGAAGCTTGTGAGGCTCTAGTCTAAATTTAATTAGGGTTACTGTGCTGTTTAGCTTTCAGTCTTTAGATCACAGAATACTGGCTTAATTCAGAGGCTGAAGTAACTGGATGGCTTATTCTCAGAGACCAGAAAACATTGTTCTGTTCATTAGCCAGATACTCTGACTTCTGTTCCTGGTAGTTTTAAAGTGTTGTGCTTATTAGAACTCACTGTGAGGGGTTGTAAGGGCCATCCCCCTTCTGGGACATGTAGCTGTGAGGGTTCATGGCCAGTTTAGAGATGGTGCAGCTGAAGGCAGCCTCTGCAGTGTGATGCCATTTGGCTCTTGACTGCAGCCCTGGCAGTAGGAGCCCCCAGTTCCCACCAGCTAGGCTATGGTGACTGGCTGGCTCCCGCTTGCAGCAAGAGATTGAGTCTAGAGTCTGCAGGAACCAGGAGTGATGCAGGCAGATTCACACTTGGGGCAAAGCAGCAGGAGGGCCCTGTAGACAGGATTTGATGAGCAGCATGTTTTCCATGTGTAGCACAGGGAGCTTGAGAAGCCTGTGGTGTGAACCGGAGGTGGGTTGCAACTGTGACGTACTCTCATGAAAGCCTGGGATCCTTTATTTCTGGTTCAGAAATAGTCACTTGAGCATTTTGTGAGACCTTCTGTTCTTCTGTTTCAAGGAAGATCAGAAGAGCAAAGTAGGTAGATAAGGGTTTTTTTTATCATGTTTTGCAAGAAAACTAAAAATCGGGGTAAGAAATAAAATGTACAGGAAAAAAGGGAGAGGGAAAGATGTATCTCTGCAGTCCAGGCAAAAGCTGGAACCCAATGCAGAATATGGGGTCTCTGGATTTAGCAATGCTCTGACCTCCTGGAACTTGTGCAAAGGAAGTCCTGAGAGGGGGAAGAGGCAAAATACTAGCCTGCTTTTTGTCAGCAATGTTCCTGATGTTCAGTAGCATAAGTTCTTTCATAAAAGCAATATAATGATTTTCTGAAAGCATTTAGAACTAAGATTGGTTCCTAACCTGCATGAATTTGGGACAAGGAAAGTATTCTAGCCAACATGTATGTACAAAAACTCGTGGCATTTTTACCCATTTGCTTTCAAAATAAATTTTATTTAAAAGTTTTAAGTGTTCTTTACTGTGTGTGATTTATTGATTTAGTTTTAGAAATACTTTAGGAAGCAGAGCAGTTAAAAATCTATGAAGTGCACAGAACGCACTGGAGAATACAGATGTTCTTCTATTTTTTCTTGCTGTCAGTTAAGATGTAGACAAAACCAAGGAAACGTGACTGACAACACACAGTCTTTTAGTTCTTGGTATATTTTTTTCTTTTTCAAACTATTTATGTTCAAATAATTCTGTTCTTGTCTGACAATAGAAAAAAACCCCACAACTTTTCTGAAGGAGCAGTGAAGAGCTAATCCATCCATCTCTGCTAAAATGCCCCAAAAGCAAAAAACCTTAAAATATGCCCATGTCCCTACAACTACTTCATGGAAACTAAAGGCTGACTTTTAAATTTACCAGCATTTCCCCAGAGGCCAAAGGCTTGGAGCAAACATTACTGTTTTGCCTCAGCATTCTTCAGCAGTGCTGAATACCACTTTGGCTAAAAACTTGTTCTGTTATCAATCAAAATTCAGACAGTAATAAATCAAACAATGAAATTTTTTGCTTGGATAATAAAGGGTCATATTTATTCTTTTGAAACTCAGAATGCACAGATTTCCATGTATAACCCTCTAAGCATCAGAGGGATTGAGAAGTTCTGCTACACTTTGGAAGACTTGAAGACATTTTGTCCACCATCTCCAAGGACTGGAATTCATAGATATCACTGTTAGGTTTTGTGATACAAAGCTCATCTACACACACAGGGGAGCACAGAGAGATAATGGAATGAGGAACCCCAAATAACCAATCCTGAGCCCCAGCACAGACTCATCCCAGGAGCCATCATCCCATCAAAGGCCAATCCCTGTAAGTTTGGAAGAGCACAGGGGCCAAAGGCAGTCAGGAACTCATATTAAGGACTCGGAAGAAGGTGCCCATCACAGGAAGGTGCCACCCTATCAAGGCGTTTCCTAGGGCTGTCCCAGGAGAATTTCAGCCCCAGTGTCATGGTGTGAAACTCATCAAGAAAAGTAGATTTTCTTTCTCTCCAGAGCACTGTTGCTATTGGTTATATACAAATTCCCAAAGGAAGGAACCGAGGAAAGGCTTTTGGCACATTCTGACAAACAAATGAGAGGGTTCTGTTATGGGGAGTCTGAATGTGGTAGTTTGATAGAGGGGAGGCTGCTGCAGCTCCAAGCCTCAGTAGCGTGACTGAGCCTGTATTCCCAACAGGTACATACACACAGGCAAGCACCCGTATACCACACATACTTACACATACACATGGGCTGGCTGTACAGATCAGCATGGAGAGACAGACATAGTACATCTAAAAGCACCAATGTCCTCATCCTGCTCCCTGCTTTGACAGAGCAGGGTAAAGACCTGTTAGTGGGAAATTTATGCATATGTGTGACACAGCTGGGAACCACATTTGCAAAACTCAAACAGTCTCCTGGTGTGGCAGACCACATGAAAAGGAGGGATAAGGAAACACTTGGCATGGGGCAGAGCTCCCAGTGGTGTAGCTGAGAGCAAAGGGTGAAAGTCAGAGACACTCTGCAGAGGAACAGGAGGAGCAGGCTGAGTGTGAGTTCAGCTCCATGCAGGAATGTATGAATGTATGCCTTTCGACCCCTCTCATCTTCTGGATCTGGATTTTTCTAAATCTTAGAGAGATGTGGGAGGAAAAACTGGTGTGTTTTGTTGGGGTCACTCTCATGGTGACTCTCTCTACTCTGCATGTGACGGATGTCTCAGCAGTGGACCCACACCAATAGCCAGCAAGTCTGCTATAGGAGTGATGGACAATTGTAACATCCACTGTTCAATCACCAGTAAAAGCTTCAGCAGTGGCCAATAGTGAGAAGTGGAAACAAATGTGACTGGGCCCTGACATCTGGCAATCTGCCCATGGTGTTTGGCCTAAAGAAATGTATGAACATGGTACTAGTTTTGCCTGTGGTGGAAAGAACAAGGAGATTTGTACCAGGGGCAGAATACTGCTCTCTTTCCTTTCTTTTCAGCTCCTGTGGGGAATCTACAGTTGGGTTGGTACCCTGTTCTCATGGGTGCAGGGTCCTGAACTTGCAGAGAACATGTGGCAAAAGCTGCAGTGATCAGGTGGAACAGCAATGAAGTGCACACAGAAAAGCAGGGGAGGGGGAGGAAAATTTCTGCATAGGAAAACAGCCCAATCAATATATCTTGGATGCTGACTGACAATGTGAAAATGACACCAGTTCTGGCTTTGAAATTGCTAGAAATACACATCTCATGATGCTCAGAGAAGGCCATTCAGTGACCTCTGGTGAAGCAAAGAAAATCTGAAGAAAGGAAACAGGTTTTTTTCATTAAATTTCCTTTTTCCATGCTTCTATAGACTACAGTATGTAACTATTGTTTACTGACCATCTGTAGTAATTAAAAGCTCAACCAGCACAGCTTTCAATCCTGTTGTTCATCCTTTCCTAGCACAGATGGTCAAGGGTTTGTTTCACCTGCACTGTAAAATAAAACTGTCTTTTCGTGGAGTTAAAATTTTCACTGCAGTCAGCTGGTTTTCCTTTAGAGATTTGAGTAATTCTTTATTTAGTTTAAAGCACTGTCCTTTTCAGAAATTACAGCTAACTTGTACTGTATTTCAGTAGAAACAGTTTTGTTCATGCTTAAATGCTAACTATTTTGTTCTTTTAAGGTTAAGCAAATTAAGTGCAATGTATATTTGGGAGAAAACAGTTTTAAACAAAGCAGGTTTGTTGAAGAAATCCTTTTATGATTAATTCACTGATAACATGAACCTATTAAGCATATATACTAGAGAACTTGGGTGTGTTTATACAATGGTCTGCATTCATCTTTCTCAGAAGTATGGTTTTAGCCCCTGTGTTGGTCACTTCAGAGTATCAAGTGGCAAGAGGTACACCATGATAACAATCCTACTGGGATGGAGTTTAAAACCTCATCAAAAGTTAAATAAAACAATCCAGTGCATTTCTACACTGCTGTGATGGTTGACCTTACAGGAGAAGGAGTTATAGCATTCTAAGCCTTTACAACCCCTCAGCATTTCTTCTTTGGAAGGGAGAAAGTTCAGTGTGAACCTATGGTTGTCTTTCTGTCTTCTGCATCCCTTGACTCCTATTTCTCAGATACATGAGTTGGTTTTTTAGGAACAATAGACAATGGGCTGTCTTTTTTCTTTCCTTACATCAATTTAATTGCGTATGTTTTCCAGACAGGACCACTGCTAATTCAGCAAGGCACATGTGCATGTTGCAAAAGCTCTTGTAAAAGAATGATCGAGATTTCACATTTCTGCAGAAGGCAAACACAATAAAATCCCAGCAACTGGCCCATGTTTGCTCTGCTGTTCTGAAACTATAAATGTTTTATGGAAACACTGGGATTTATATGTACATTCATACTTTAAAGAGAAGAATAGGTCTTAATCCACTGGGGACCTGGCTTACTAGAGATGTGAATCCTCTGGCCTTTCCGCTCCTGCTATGTGCAGCTTTCTGCAATATGGGATGACTTTCACACCAGAGCTCCGTTTTGCTCCAAGGCAGATGGGCAACTGATGGGTGATTGCTCTGTCACTAAGTAGGCTGCTTAAAAATACCAAATAGTAATTCAGTTACTGCAGTATGTTTCTGATTAAAAAATGTCCATTTTGCATTCTTCATCCCAAAACCACATTTAGTAATGTCAAAAGCATTGAAGTGATCTTCCTTAAATAGAAAAACCCAAGAAAACATACTAGTTTTGGGAGGTTAGCATCCAAACTTTGATACATAAACACTATTACCGGTCACCTAATTGCTGAAAGATTGACCTAGCTTTATATGGCAGAGGATCTACTGGTGTAAGAGTGAAATCCATGCCATCAGGCCTAATCAGGCTGTGCCTTCTGGCTTGGAAATATTGCAGTGGTTTGGTTTTGGAGGAGATTTTTTTTCTTTTTCTTTTTTTTTTTTTCTTCTCTTTGCTGAAGAGCTTGTGAAACAACTATCAAATAAAGACAAAGAGCTGACAGTTCTATTCTTCCATTAAGCATGGAAAAATGTAGCCATCTGCTTTTCTGCAAACTGTAAAAGAAGGGGAAAGCTATGCTAAATATCTGAGGAATGATGAAGTAAGGCAAGCTGCGCACTCTGATTTTCTGTGTCAGCTACATAAGTCATCCATCACTATTACAGTTTGCAGCTGGGGATATTGCTGGGTTCTGACATGAATTGTAATGGGAGATGGAAACGTCCTGGTGAACTGTCTGGCTCATGTAGTTGTGAGGCCTCTGCTGTTACTTTATGTTGTAAATGCTTCTCTGTTGCTGTTAAGGAAACTAATATAGTTTTAAACAGAAGCTTGAGTGACTTCTGACTCTTGGAATGATCTAGACTGGCAGTGCTGGGGAACAGTTGGTTGAAGGTCTTTTCCAACCTGGTTGATTCCATAACTTCATGATGACCTGCAGTTCCAATTTTAGTTAGGTTTAGGTTTGCTTTTTGAAAGTTCTTGGGAGTGGAATGTACCTTCTTTGTGTTTTCTTAAGCATTTTCTTCAGCCCACACAGACAGGAGAGCCTGTAAGCAGAACCTGAATTTGAGAAGAAAGGGATGATGCGCTATTGCCCTTCCCCACTAAAATGGTCACCAGTAGTTCAAATATTCCAGCGTTTCCATTTCTTCCTTGCTCTTCCCTTCTCTTTTACCTGTACCCACTGCCTGTTGGTTTTGGTTTGATGGTTTTTTTTTCCTGCTTCCTTTTCTTCCCCAAGTACTTCCTCTTTTCTTAGTCCCCTGCCCTGGACATTTAACTTTCAGTTTTCAATTCCAGCCTCTCCTGTTTTTAACAATCCTTATGTCCTGGCAGTTCTCCTTACCATCAGCCTTCCAGACACTGTCAGAAGAAGAGTCTAAGTGTTGTTAGCTCTGGGGTCTAGGAAGAGGTGTTGATGTCAGAGAGGTAAGCCCCATCTCTCCTGGGAAAAGTAGAATGACTGACATGTGGTATTGTCTTTCCAAGCCACTAGCATGCAGCAGCTTCACTGCAATGCAATAGCAGTGTTTAGAATATATGATGTATGGTTTAGTAAAGAGAAATAGCCTAAACAGAAAGAGTACTTGGAAATCTTTCAAACAAAGTTTTGAATTTCAGGGTTTTCAAAAAGTTCATAAATTCCTTCCCTAAAATTCAGAGATTTAACTTTTTAGTTACAGTATGCATAGTATGTATGTAGTTTTGGTAGCTGCATTTTACTGAGAAATCTGCTGTGCTGCTTTCTTTAGGAAACCTTTCGATCCCTATGCTCCTATAAATACTTGCTGTCTATACCAGATATCTCTGCTGGGTTTTCTCATGACTTTCAAAGTATTCTGAGTAGGAATCAGTGCAGTTACTTTATGATCTATAGGAGAAGTTATTAGTGCTGTTTCCAGCATTACAGGGTCCTACTTTAACTGTAGGACTGACATACCTTTAACAATCCTGGGTTTTTTCTTAACCTTTTGAATACTACATAGTTGATGTAGCTTTTGTCAGTTTTAATATAGGAAGTATTTCTTGGGATAGCCTCACTGTATTAACTAATGG